>JAQFZJ010001340.1:0-11082 GCA_034695645.1 Folsomia fimetaria
ACTCTGTTTGCAAGTATCACGAGTTCAGCATAATGTTTATTTAACCCGTTGAATAACGATATATGCATAGCTCACACGCTGGAGTGGAGAAATCTTATTTAACACTTTTTTTATCGGAAGTGGAATTCAGTTACGCAGAATATTATCACATTGTGTTTCCCTCAAATGTTATAAAATGTCTACCTATATACGCGACATAATTGGAATACGCTTGGGAATGACATTTTATCTCCTCTTATTAGTAATATAACAAACCTGTACAAAACCTGCAAAACCGTACAGTAAACTTATACCGACTCTCTTAAATCATCATGAAAAAACAAACAATATGAGCGAAATTTTGAAGAAAATGCGAATTTTTTTAGTGATTAAATTGTATTACAATCATCCTCATTATTCAAATGCAATATTTGTCCAGATATATCACATGCATTGTCTCCATTCTCTACACAATGATGAATAAATTTAACACACTTTTATCTGAATTTGGGACAGTATGTACAACCACACTATGTACAAATATTCTATCAAACACATTAAATAAGCTTGCATCAAAATGTCGGTGTGGTTTCTGTATATTATTGGTGTCCTTTCGTCTATCATGCCATCCATACTCTCCCTGCATTTTAATAGAGATCCTAATCTTGTGAAATTCTATTTTTTCTTTAGTAGAAGGTAACTTCAATAATATTATTTAATTTCAACACGATAAAGTCTATATTGTCTTTATTTAGAGACATTTATGCATGTCAAGAACTTGAATATAATCCAACAAGTTCGACACCACCTCACGGATTTTCAATTGTTGGACCAACGCGCTTCATTATTCATGGGTATGGAGTAAACTCATTCCACAATGGGAGCATCGCGAAATTAAAGAACGGTAAACTACGCAATAATGGTTGTGGAGGTTCGTAAAATGAACGTTATATGATTATTTCCTTAGAATTTTTGAAATCCGCGGAACCAGGAAACGTAATCATGGTGGATTGGTCCGAAATGAAGAAGGTGGAAGGATTAGACACAATGTCTGGAGGCAACGGTTTTATAATTGCTTACCCATTCATTGCTAAAAACCTTCCTGTCGTTGCGGGTCGAGTGACACAGTTCATTTTGAATTATTACACGCTAAAACTACTTGATCCTGAGCATGTACATGGCATAGGTCATTCGATGGGAGCGCATATAATGGGAAGCGTTGGTGACGCTGTTAGATCAGCCGTTGGAATACCAATAGCGCGAATTACTAGTTTGGATCCTGCAGGCCCTCTATTTTGGCCACCGTTCTTCTCAATAGAAAGAAGTCTAAGGAAGAGTGATGCAATATTTGTGGACGTTATCCATTCAAATGCTGGCGGGTTTGGACAATTTCTGCAAAGTGGACATGCGGATTTTTATCGTGAGTTCTTCCTGTTTCCGTAATCTAAATATTATTATTCATTCTTGGTAATCGTATTGTCCCAGCAAACGGAGGTATAAAGCAACCAGGCTGTGACGTGGGGAGCTTAGGGGAAAATATTGTATGCACCCATGTGTTCGCTATATTATTATATGCAAAATCTATGACACAACCGTTTGTCAGTTGTCAGTGCAAAATTCCACAAAATGATTGCTTGAAGGATTGCAAGAACCCTACATACCTGGGGTTGTACTGTTCACCGAGGTAAATGCTGCCTGCAAACTTATCTCAAATTGGCAAATATGAACAACCACAGAATTTTTTTTATAGCGCAAGAGGTAAATATTATTTGGAGACGGCTGCCATTGCCCCATAATTAAAACGAATGTCAATTCATTTCAGTTATTCTCATAGTTGTTTTATTTGCAACAGTCATGAATTTTACGTTTCTTAAATTTATTTAACGCATCATAAATCTAGTGCCTCATGTTCTAATATGCCTTTGAACGCACAAATATGGAATGACATCCTCCTTAGTGTACCCCTATGTCGTTATAAAAATATACATCATTAATTAAGACTTATCCCAAATGCAACACCACATATTGTATGAATTTACCAAAAATCCTCACATAATCCCAAAGTATGACTTAATACTTTCAGATAGGATGATATCTGTGTCATGCGCAAGTCGGTCATACTTCTCCTTATAAAGAACACTTTGTTCTGCCCACTGCACATCATCCCAAGCAAAGCCATTCTCGGTGTAATTTTCTGCCCAGATTAGACACGACGAACAAGGAGGGAAGAATGCACATCTGCAAAAATCGCTCTATCCCGATGTTTTGTGTCTTCGGCGGTTCCATTTACCCAAAACTCAACATTATGGATTTTGCCCGTTTACAAGTGAGGGTAGTGCCACTCCCACGAGAATCGTAAAGGTGCAGGTTGCTATAATTATGGTTATCTATCTCATTATAGATATAAATGATTGCATCCGTGTATATATAATTGGTAATTATAATTTTGATGCATTGACGTGGAAAATATAATAAAAGACTGTAATTAGATTTCATAATATCGTATGACATGAGATGATGATCAATAACATTATATATCAATAACATCAATAACAATCAATCCCTTTGTTATTTTGATTTGCAGGGTGGTGAAGAAAGTAAAGCAATTCCACAGTAATAATTGAAATAATGGACAAATCGAACATTTGGACAACATTTGCAACGTATAGATTTATAATTTTTCAATGTGTTTAGGACGGGCACATTTTTATTAAATTATTAATCACAAATTTTGCAATGCTTATTTTTGTAGATTACTTTATGAATTCCATCTCAATAAGGAAGGGATGATGTCCTCCTTTTTGTATCCCTATTTGTTAATTTACAAAAACAATACCGATGGAATCACCATTTGTTAAACCGTGAATTTTCTTACCAGAAATCCCCACGTAATCCCAAAATATGACTTGATACTTTCAGACAAAATGATATCTGTATGATGCGCAAGTTGATCATACTTTGCCTTATACAAAGCGCTTTGTTCTGTCCACTTGACATCATCCCAAATAATGTTATTCTCAGAATAATTCTCTGCCCAGAGTCGACAGGATGAGAAACTCAAGGAAGAATGTACATCTGAAAAGATCGCTCTAACCCCATCTTCCGTATCTTCTGCGGTTCCATTAACCCAAAAGTCGACAAGATTAAATCGATGTGTGTATACTCCAGCACCGCTAAAATTTCGATATCCTTCGTGTGCTCGAAATTGCCACACTTCCATGTCATATGATCCTGCCGAATTTTAGTATTACAATTCTAATAAAGTTAAACCTTGAATGTACAAACCAGTCAAAGTTGCCACCGGAATTGTTAAATGAATATTAACTTCATATGTTTCGTTATTTGCTTGGATGGTAAGTCGAGATTTGGAAAATCCAAAAAGGCGCGAATTGCTGTTTACTTTGAAACTATTACTGTTAAGACGGAAATAAGAAGAATTAATATACTACTATACTTACTATATGTGCGATTCTCCAATGCGATAATTCACATCTGGGTGAAACGTAAAGTTGTCAAAGGTCATTGGTTCTGGAATGGGTGCAGAGTCGCTGTACATATGGACCAAGAGGAGACGCATAAAGACATCGTGAACGTATTGGGATTTCTCCATGAAACTTTGGACCAAATCATAATCTAAAAAAATTCAAAAAACCTGTAAATTTCAGAAAATCACGTTAATTAAAAAACAAAATTTATCCTTGCATACTCGAGTCTTGTCCGAAAGCAGATGCAGTTAACGCCATTCCCACGATGATTGTTACACAAACTATTCCACGATTTAGAGCCATTCTGAAATAAATAATTTACAGGAAATTACCCTTACCAAGAAAGTTGTTCAACTGAAAGCATTATTTAACGAGCAGAATATATATGTATGTACATACCAATGGATTGGATTCCTGCATAATTTATGAGCGGCGACAAGTATGTACGTAGGATAATCCACTCCAAAAAGTCAGATAAAGGGGATTAGTGTCAATCAATTCGACAAAAATCCGGTTTGATCGACTTGTTGCAACTGAACTTTACACGGATTAAATAATATTGTTGAATTCGTTTGGGCTGCATTATATCACGTGAAGTATAAAGCATAATCCAAGTATTTATTTTATGGTTATCTTGTTACAGATATGATCCAATCCGTATGATGGTTAGTGACCATTTTGTGTGATGGATGACGAGAATAGAGCTTGGGAATTTTACTTGATTTCATAATATGCGTGACATGATGGAAATTTATATGAGTTTACTATCTCAATATCCGAGAAGTGAGGATACATAACTGATATATTTAGTACAGTGAGCAGTAAACGTAAAGGTTAGCCGTTGCCTTCGGATAAATTTATCGTGCACCTGAAATAATTTCCATGCAAAACATTTTGCCAATCCTTATGACGGCGTGCAAAATATTGGCCCGTGAGGGGATCGAACCCGCGACATCCGCGTTATTAGCACGGCGCTCTAACCAACTGAGCTAACGGGCCATTTGATAAGATCAGAAGGACGCTTATCCCACTTTACCTGAGATAATTGGCATACGGGTACGTCGTGTAAAATCTACACATATCATCAAAGAACCCTATAATGTTTCCGCGATAGATGTATTGATTCAATTTTACAGCAGGAATTAGTTTGTTTTATTGCCGCTGGCCTGAATTGAGATAGCCAACTCAGTTCACTTTAACAAAGGTAATCAACAAAACGATTACACGATATGAGGATTACATGCTAACCGTGGTTGATTGTTTGTGATAAAATACAACTCAATATTCTTCAGAGTTCTCATAACAGAAAACCCGCAGTGGGCTTGATATCATAAATACATAAGTATTACGTGATTGATCAATATTTTAGAGTCCTCTAAAGCATTTACGAATAATTAATTAACTTTGTGCATAATAATCATCTAATTATGCAAACTTAATGGCACGGTAAAATAACAATAATAACATGACCAAACAATCATCAGAAACTATTGATATATAAGCTACTCAAGCTTGAATTATTCAAAATAATATAGCACTTATGGTGTTTATAGTTATTTGAAATTTATACAGTAACCTATTGTAAACAGCTACTGCATAACAATGACAAGCGACACAGGTTGGTCGGCGCAAAACTTTTGTATTACAAATGGGGTTAATTCTTCCACGAAATTTGTGGCAAATCTTATTTTCAATGGCTTCAAAGATTTTTTCAACTTCATTTCCCACTTTGAATGAAAACCTTGCTTTCACTTATACCCAACCCACTTTTTACTCATACTATTTACATTTGTCGCCGCTGTGAAAATAACCATTGCAGTTACCTGTGCACTAAAACGAATGGAAATCCTAACACAACAATTTTAATACCGTCCACACCATCCGATTGATATAACTTGATCACCATAAATGCCAAGAATATTTGAACCCATGGGGTAAGCCATACTGTTACCGAGGACATCCTACCACTTATACATGCATTCAGCAAATTCTCAAAAACTTGCAGATTTATGTATTCTAAAATATTGCCGAAACGATTAAAATTTTCCCACGTTCTAATAAATAATTTACATTCCAGGAAAAGAAAACAGACTCAAATTAGTAGAATTGTGACAAGATCGTAACTCCTGCTCATTAAGGCGTGCTGCATTACTAGCCATTCCATGATGGAGAATAGTGGCAGTATCCAACCCTTTCTACTAGAGACATTCGCATGGAAATCTTCTCTCTTGAACAGAACAAAGGCGCTAAGCGAAGGAGGATTACACGGTATGCATATTGTCACTGCAGCCATCATGAGGGAAAGAGTCCAACAGGTTACTCAATAAGTTCACTATGATAAGTATGCATGTGAATCGGTGCATACATCCCGACGGTAATCATAAATGTTTGTATACATAATGATGGTGACGAATGATAAAATTCAGTGTATATTAAGTATTTCATGGCATATAGAAATTGCGCTATAATACAACGTTAATGTTTATCCAATTTCGATATTTTGTGGAAATTCCTATAGTTACTGAAATAATTCACAAAGTGTGCATATTATTAAATTTACTGATGGCTTCCAATAATAATAGCAGTACAAAGGAAATAAATACGAGTGATGGGGATTTAATGATGCAATTAACAAGGCTGATACTTATTGATGACTCATGTATATGTATAACATATATGTTATCTATAAGTATTAAAAGCTTATACAAGTGATTGCGTAACATTAATTAATGTATACCTAATGCATTACCATAAGAAGAGACACAGTTTGATGAATACAAAATTCCTGTACTACAAGAGGAGTCAACGCATCCGCAAAATTATTTCCAAATCTTACCTTCAACGGGTTCAACGACCTCTGCACCCTAATTTCCCACTTTGTATGTAAACTTCTCTTACATTTAGTCACCCATTTTTTACTCGCACCATTTACCTTTGCCGCAGCCGTGAAAATTACCATTGTCGTTATCTGCACAACAACATAAGCCCAACCAAACACCACAATTTTTAAAACGTCAACTCCGTCGCATTGAGATAACTTGATGACAATAAATGCCAGAAATATTTGCACGCATGGAATAAGCCACATTGTCACTGGGAATATTCGCCCGCGTGTACATGAATTCATCACGTTTTCATATACTTGAAGATTTCTGAATTCTAAAATGCTCATAAAACGGCCAGCATTTTCCCATTTTCTGATAAATAATTTACACTCCAAGAAAAGATTCGACACACAAATTAGTACAATTGTGAGAAAAAAATAACTCCCGCTCATAATGGCGTGCTGCATTGCAAGCCATTCCATGAAGGCGAGCGCTGCCAAGATCCAATCCCTACTTGACCTGTGTGGCAAGAAGGTTTTGTCATGCGCACAAAACAGTGCACTAAGCAAGGGAGGATTGCACGGTAGGAGGAGTGTTAGTGCAGCCATCATTAAGGAAAGAGTCCAACATCCGATTTCTAATAGGTCGTATAAATAGCTGACGATTTGTAGAAAGATCTTCTCATTTCGGCTGAATCTGTCGACTTTTATAATAAAGAACCTGTCAGACAAATAATTGTATAAATCCTGGATGCAGATTAAGACTTACCATTTTGTGAAAATATATAATTCAGCAATTGAAGAAGGACGTAATCACCACGAAATTCGAATCGAACAAGCAGCGTGGTTAAATACGCAACTGTTAGCCCGATGCCTTCAGTACGTTGAATTAACGTTGTCCCCTTTATTACGGTAGATATGGCTTGAATGATAACCCAAGTTAGTTGAAAGACGATGGATAACCGAACAAATGTTTGTCCCAATTTTTCGCGAAATATTACTTTATCTGATTTCCATGTCGCAAAGGTGCAGTGGTGTATGTCACCGTATTTCAGGTGACGTTTAATACTTTTGATAAGACGGGTTTGAAGCATATTGACGGAAAATTAATACGGCTTCCTTGAGTGAGGGTACGCTAAACAATGACAACGTAATTGTGAATCCGCTTAAAATTTTGCAACAATCTTGAATTACTTTCCACTATAATTTTCGCCAAATTAATTGTAGTCATTAACTAATGTAGCATCTAGCTCTACTTATGAAATCCATCTTTCACCAATACACGTCTATGTGCAGAAATAACAATATTAATTTTTAATTCTTCTCATCTCAAGACATGGAATTATAATTCTATGGATAGTATAGATCTAGTAGAACTTGGGATAACTCAGAAAACTGGCTACATAACGAATTTAGCTTTGTTTTGCCAAATTTCGCAAAGGGTTTATTAATTGCTAGTAAATGTACCATCGCACTTTGTGTGTACACCCAGCTTGGATAATGTGGGAGGACTATTAAATTACATAAATATTATATCCGAGCCCAAATTTCATTTTGTTGGCAAGATTCTGTACTGAAAACGTCAATTTCAAAGCCATCATTGCACGATATTATCTCAGTACAATAGCAAATAATCAATTTATTTATTAATTCACAATTCAATAATCTACATTATTTACAGTATTTATGACTAAATATAATAAGTATCTTATGTAAAACCTAACCTTGATGGGAAAGAGAATAAAACAACAATTTAGGAAAAGAATTTAGCTTTATTTGTTTAATCACTATTCAGAACAATTAATGGTTGCCTTATATTTACATCGCAACATGCAGACAAGTGGAAATAAATCTTGTTTAGCAATAAGTATGCTTAATGAAGATATAATTAAATACATTTTCTAAACGACAAGCAATTTTGAGTACTATGATAAACATTTAAGTAGAAGATTGCTACGCCTTGTTTCTTCATAACTCTGAATTTCTTTCAATGCTATTGAAGCAAACAAATTTAAATTTAAATTAGACAGAATAGGGGTAAGTGCGGACATTCTACACTTAATTGCATATATGTTCCCATTATTTGTTAAAATATAATTGGGCATGAAACTAGTGAAGTAAGTTGAAAGATTTAGCAAGCTAAGTCATCTCAAGTGAAACAACTGTAAAAAACAAGTTATCCCTTTAAACCAAGGCAGAGGGCGAGAGTCATTATTAGCCATATATTTTGCTAATCTTACAATTTTCCGTAAATTCCTCGAGATATTAATGACCTCAAGTTTCAAAATGTGATTAGGCGTATGTGAATCTGCTATTGAAAAACAAATAGTGTCGGTCGGACAGCATCATTTAGTCGTTCTGTTACTGTTACTGATTAGCGAGTGGTCATTCGTATATTTCCCATCATAATTACATCTCATGGGAGTTGGAATAGCAAAAAACATTAGATGTAGTGACGCCATGGTGAGGAAGATTATTCAATTCTGGCGTATGTTCTTTTGTTTGGGGTTCGACTATACGATTACCCCCATCCCCATACACTGTGACTTAAATCTGCCTATAATGCCTTAATTCCCGTAATCAAAATGTATTTCACACACAACTTTATTGGTATCAAATTCTTTCCAAGTCATTTACGTAAATCTAACACGGTTGCAGTAGCAAACAAATCGTTACCAGCATTTGGCATAGTTTTAGTACCCACCTCATTAACCGTGTCATGCAAATACCTTCTTGAAACTTCTATAAATCCAAGCTTATCTCCCATCCTTCTTGAAGCAGGATTTGTAAATACTGCCTGCACCATTTTATAATCCATTTCCTTAATCCAATCAAGTGACCTTCGGAGTAATTCGGTTCCCAATCCATGTCCCGTAAATTCTTTGGAGACACTGACAATAAAAATGTCGGCATAGTTATCCACGCCATATTTATTGTAGATGTCAACAGACGCTTCCAGTTCAACTAAGAATGGGGTCACGACATTCGTCAATGGGGAAATTGGCTGTGGTAGATTCCAATCCTTATCTTTTGGACAACCGGCAATTATAATGACCCCGGCAATATGAAGCTAGGAAAAGTAAAAATTCTTAGCTTATCGGGATATTTAATTAATAATTATCTTATCAATTACTAACTAAATTAAATATTTGTATGATAAATGAAATAGAAAACCAACCTCTGCACTCATTTTGTCAACTGCCATTAAACTTGTACCATCTCTTAATCGGGGTAAGATTCGGTTGTCCAGATCACTCACTCTGTCCTCACTCATTCCAGTGAGGGCCTTGATAGGTTCATCCTTATAAAATGTTTCCCTCAGAAATAACAAGATTTGAGAGAAGTGTTGTTCTTGGACTTGAACGAATTCAAAACATTTCCACGCACCCAGAAGCGATGGTGGAATCATTGTATTTATTAAGAACTGCAACAAAGTATGTACTACCCCATGCTATATATGAAATATTATTGGCAACGAACGAAGGACAAGTTTGATATACATATTTATATATGCCAGATGCCTGGTCTAAGAGCCAGACATATTTTGTGGCCTTGGTTACAACATGGTCGTTAATTATTTGAATAATATGATGCATGAAATTATATATAAAATTATCAATACAATACGATTACAGCATGAATTGTATTTGATAATCAAGCAATGGAATATATTTCATTAAGCCAGCAAACTATAGTTACAAGACAGACATGTGCATAGTCATCATAGTATTGATTCTGCGTATTTTATTGTAAAAATAATGAACAATTTATTTTGCAGACATAATAACATATTATAAATAGGTGATCATGCTAATCTCATGGGTTCTTGATTTGTAATTTTAATTTATAATTAGATGGGAGTAATGTACAAATAGTCAGTGCAAGTCGTGTATTTCACGGATATCACATATCACATCCCGTGTTATTGTAAAGTAATAACTAGGACAGCCAATACGAAAATAAATATAAATCGACTTGCTGGACTAATCCATTATAGACTAAACAAAATATCCTTCCTGGTACCCAAAACTGTATGCATAATGCTTCATTTACCAGAAACATCTTTCAATCGAAAATATGGTTATAAAACTTATGATTTTCTCGATAATTTATTGATTGCAACAACACGGAATTACATAGAATAGATTTATCCTGAACCCAATACATGTTTATACATAATGTTTTGATATACATAATAGGAAGGACATAATAATAGTCACAGATCAACCTTTGTTAACTACCATTACAATATAGTTAATAATGGCCCAATTAATAATGCCTCCTCAACCTTAGTTAAGGTCGAGGAGCTCCTTAATTCAAATAAAAAATGAAACTTGAGTCTTCCTCAACCTTGACCTCATCTCAAACTCAACTCAAACACTCAACATTTTGGCATTGGCAACGACGTTAGACGGCATAGCTTATGAAAAGAGGTGTTACACTGAAACAATTTCTCAGATGTGAAACCCTGACCTAGATTCGAAATCCTGACAATGATAAGATTTTAATTCACAACCTCCAGATTGCATGTTATGAAACAATTTGTGAGGAACTTTGAATGCAGATTGGATTGCGCTTAATAGGAAATTTGAACGGAAATTCTTAAATGTTGTGTAAAACATTATTTCTGCAACAGCAGCGCATTTCTATGCAATATAGAATATAGGTAAATACGCCAAGCATTAGTACACATTATTGTTCTCGAAGCAGCACTACAGAATTAGCTGTTTGTTCTAATACAATCTTTAAAATTAAAGCTACCGTATGTCTCGTGATTACAAAGATATTATATCC
>JAQFZJ010001341.1:0-11071 GCA_034695645.1 Folsomia fimetaria
TTTCTGGTCTCTGCTTATCTAACGAATACTTTCTGGTTAACAGTTTTCAAACTTTTGGTACCTTCAGTAACTACACAGAAGTTCTAGTCAAGCATTGACGTAGACATTCTGACCACCACTTCTATGAAGAACAAAGTGACGCATGGGTCTCTATTTACTCTAAAATCGTATGTATGGATGGAATCCATACGTATTTTCTGCAATTTCAAAAGTATTACCAAGAATTCGCAAATTTGATAAACTTGGTCATCATCCATAGTATGTATATACCTATATATTTAATCTCGCATTAAAAGTAACCCAATTACCCAAGGCCACAACCGGTTCAGGAATTTGAGAATAACAAATCTAGTATTTGTCTGGTAAAAAAATACAACCCATAGACACGGAATAAAAACTGCTGATGACCTCGGGTCCATCGCGTCTTTTCTCAGTCACACACTGTGTAACATACACAATTTTCGTCATTCATATCTGGTATGCATTGGATTACACTAGAATTATGAGCAATGGGTTGTGAGATGAGACAAAATTAAAAACAACTACATACGTTGTAGTATGAAGGTTTACAACAATTTTGTAGATTTGGCCAGGTGAGTACAGGTTTTAATGCATTAATAGTGTGGAATCTTTGGTCTGACTGAAGCACGTAGAATTTGCAGAATTGCTTTGAAAGAGACAATCCCATGTAAAAAGTTTGAATTGAATAGAAACTAAATAAAGCCAGGAAAAGTTATAAAATTAAAAGTTCATCCAAGTCGCCGTCACCAGATTACTTTGATCAGATTTGAGTTGTGGCTTCTGTTGAAAGTAATGAAATAAGAACTGAATGGAATAACGAGAACAACGGAAGTTGAATTGTTGAGGTTGCAGGTTTGATGGAATTCTAGAATTAATGAGAATAATGATGAACTTGGATTGAGTTAGTTTATTCTCGAAATGGGAAAGACGGGAGTGGAGTGGGCGAGTTTTCTTATGTAATGCTTTACATTGATTTGTGTTTGCATAATCGATGAGTTCTGAAACCAAGAAAAGTATGTTACATTAAGTTAAGCAGGTATCAAGAGTTTAGAAAAATTGTAATTCACAAAAGAATTTATTATAATTACAGTCGCATTATTTATTTGATTATAATCACTTCACATATCACTTTTTGGCAGTTTAAACTATGAAATTAATGGTTCCATGCGTCATATGTATCAATGGATGCATTCACAAAAATTTCATTGGCAATTTGCGGAAACAATTAATTACAAAACCAATTAACTCATCATATGCCGCAGTTGGGAGCAGTGCGGTGTGTATCCCACATGCGCTAGTTTCTTTTGCATTGGGGTCATTCCTAAACATTTAAAATTATAGACGTTGTATGTATTTTTTGTGTATTCAGCATCTGCATCATGTTCAGCAAACGGGAATGCGATTCTCGTCAATTGACCAGTGGGGTATAGATATTGCAGTTGATCTTGATCGTGTAGTCGACGTTCAAGTTCATTGTTCTCAACAAATGTCGAAGGGGTAAATGGGGATAACCGTTCCAAGCATTGTTCTACGAAATACAATAAAGTGTTAGGTAAGGAAACATTTGCTGGAATATTTCTCACTCACTTTCAAATGAATAACACGCAACAGTTAGACCTCCATGCAATGCTTCTGAAAAATACAATGCAAATGCACCTTGCGTCTTCTGGAGCTCTTGGGTAAGAGTGTCTTCGCAAATAAATCCCTCAATTTTTCCTTCCTTCCAAAATTTTGGAATTCCAGTTTTGTTTATGCTGGAAGGGGTGCACAGTTGCTTTATTTCATAGAGCCAACTGTGAAACGTAACTGGCTTTGGTTTTAATTTCTAGAGGATTTTGATGTAGTTGATTCTAAATCATACTCGTCTTCATTATCGGGCGAATCATTTTGTGAGATCAATTTCGCAGGTCTCAGGCATTGGTAGATGGGCTGCATGAAAAACATTTGCCATGTCACCTTGTCAGTGGGGAGAGTGGAACACCTATCAAACCAAATAATATTTTTTTATTCTCCAGTGAGTCATCCATAGGAAACTAACATTTTAAGCTTTGTAGCCAAAAATTACAAATTTTGTGTGGAGGTGGACAGTTCTTTCCCTGTATCTTTTCTTAATATATTACTAAACACCTCAGTCAACTTATTGGTGTCAATTTCCACATCTCCTGGGAGAGGGTCTGGTTGAATATTGTCCCAAGTAATTGTCGCCCAGCTATCGGCTTTCCACTTGGTATGGGTATTCACAATTACGGGAACAGAGGTTGTAGAAATCTGGAAAATCGTGTAATGATAAGCATTGTAATAATTGGGATTTAGGTTTACAGTATTTTCCAATCACTCACATCCAGTTCTTGCAGATCAAGTTCAGGACAAGAAAATTTACTTCTAAAATGGAAGTAATACTTTCTCTGGGGAACTTTATCGATCTTATTAGAATTTGGTGGCTTCTTTTTACCTGTCTTTTCTGGATTAACTGATGAGACAGTGCGCTTTATTGGCATTACAATCTCCTTAAAATCTGCGATGTAAGTGTTGGTATCCAAATCTCTTTTACTATTTTGGGTAAGCTTGATAGCAATTTTTGGTAAATAACCCCCACTCCTGGTCTTGATAAACTTTGATTGCTTCAGATTTCCAATCAGAGAAACTTCAACAGGGGCTCCGGAACTTTGGAACGTTGGTCCAACCAAAAATCTTATTTTCACTGATGCTTCCGATTTCTTTTTGCTAACTTTACGGTTCATGAGAAGGATCTGCTTTGGTTGTTGTTGTATTATAAATGCTCCCATTATCAAAGTGCGGGTACGATCACGGATCTTTTAATTACAAAAATGATTGCTGAGTTGTCATTTCAGTTATACATCTTTGAATTGAATTTATAGTTACCCAATTGTATAGCTGGACCAATGCATCAAGAAGTGTTGCCTCCACTATTTGGTTGCCATTATAAGGTTTTATAATTTTGTACAGGTCAAACACACCTTTGGCCACTTTGTTGGTCAACAAACTGGCACTTTCCAAATCCAAATTGACAATGGCAGAGGCACCATTTAGTGCTCGTCGTTTGTCGTTTCGTTGCTCCACCATCCACGATTTTAGCCAATCTAATATTTTATCAACTTGCTTCGATAACTCCTGAGAAATTTGGTGCACATCTTAGTAGAATCTTTGAATTTTTTGATTGGGTGCTGATTTCTATATTTTAATCGCGACAATAAATTTAATATTTTTAGAAATACTATTAGGTGCGTATTCTTATGCAAGTATTTGAATATGGGTAAAATTCCCTTTGATCCATCTCCATCACTTCAAATTAAAAGTTTTGTATATAAAAGATTATATTTCATATGAACTTTGTATTACAAGTTTGTAATCAATCTTACAGTCGTCCATGTAGATCGGGAAAGCGCTCACGGTTTTGGATTGCGATTGTATTCTGAAGTCCTTCAGACGTCCTTTTCACATCCAAAATTTGTGATTCTATATTGAAATCGTCGTGCTGTGGTGGTGGAAATGCTTGTGGTTGGACTGGAATCACTGGTGGAAGGGCGAAAGTCATATCTTGTTCCTTTTGAAGAATTAAATTCATTTCTGCTTCCAGACATTGTTTTATCACCATAAATAGTCCAGACGCATTAGAATAACGTAGCTGAAAATATGCAATAATCTGATAATAATATCTTTATAGTATTTAATAATGTGTGCTTATGATATACACTCAACTTACTTCAAGCGTATCAACTCTTTCCTGTAAATCCAGCGTTTGAACGAGACTTTCAATATCTTGTGTTAATCTTGCTTGTGCAATCGTTTGCTGAATAGCGAATCTCAATTCTTGAAAGAATTTGGTTTTAAACTGTTCAACTTGAGGATCACGGGAATAATCAATATTAGCATTGCTTTGTACTTGGCTAGAACAATTAGTACTTAACACTAAGTAAGGTCTGAATTATGTAGTTTTGATCTTAATTCTATAATATGTTACTTACTTGACTGACACTTCCAACCATTTCGGCCCGAATCTCTTGGTTTGAATCATTCTAATTTGGACCGGAACATCATTTTGATGATAAACCCCCCAAACATTTTCCACCAACTGATATTTCACAATTTTTTCTAATTGAGTCATGTTGAACGTCTGTATTTAGAAAGATAATTGAACATTTCCTGAGACTACGACAACTAGTCTTAGATTGATGCAGAGAAGAGCCGGTATGTTATTTGTGCAATTTATTGTACCAATTTAGAATGTTTGTTTAGACAATTTTCAGTGATCCCATAATGTTGTTGATGGTCATGTATCAGCGGCATCAGCGTCAGGGTTAATCGGTCTGTTGATGGGTGGTTGGCAGTGATGCATAGGCACACTATCTTCACATCCTGGAGTTGTGCATATCTTCATTTGTATTGTTACGTTGATATTTCCTTATCAAATTTTGCAATGTCTTTTCTGTTGCCACCTATTAAAGATTTCGCCATTCACGCAAAATTAAACCATGCAGGTACATAGTTCTGCTGAATACTTTGTAAACTATCACGCCACCATAAAATCTAATTTCCAATAAAAAAACATAAAACGTATATCGGCTGGATCATTTGAGAGTTCAAACAACATTGCGAAATTCGTGGAGTTCAATCCATTGTGTGATGAGCAAGGAATGCACTGTGCACACATTGTCAATTTATGATAATGCATATCTCTATTCTTAGTTTCGCTGAAAAACTAAGGCTGAGACAAATTTCACTGAAAATTTGGACTAATTATCAATTTATTTCGCAGTTGGCAAATTAATTCCAGTTCATTCATTGTAATTGTAATCAGTCGCTTTGGTTGGCTGTTGTACACTTAAATATTTGCATCCTAATCCTGTTCTTATTACTCAAAGTGTTTACGGAGTCTCATGCGTCAATGAACGTCAATATAGATATTAGGTATATATACATTTACTGAGCCGGTAATCTATTGATTACATTTAGTTGGTCGAATGATCATAAAATGCAATATTGTTAGATTAGAAGTTTCTGAGTAATTTGTTTCCACTTACAAATATGTGGTCTGTCTACATTTGTTATTTCTTTCATTCATGTCACTCGGCTGTGTAATTAAGTTGTTAACACATTACAATTCAAGGGAACGGTTATCAATATACGTAAATACATGGTAGGTATATCTATTATTGGATGTGGAGTAAAGAATGGGTTTTACAATTCCAAATCCTAAACTAAAATGGCGAAGATAAACCAGATTTTGTAAATTTCCATGAAATGTGATAGTCTATGAATATTTAACAATTATTTGCATTTTAAGATTCGAGCGGTATTCCAAAAGATATTCGTTGATAAGGTCGGAGAAAGGACATAATACGCATCATACAAAGCAAATATTTTCTACTGACTGAGTTTAAGAAATCTGCAACTCCCCCCCACATTTTCTTGTATTTATTCAAAATCAGACATCAGATTCTCATGAATCCTTCATTGGGTTTACTTATGCGTTGTCGAACGAAGATCTCAACAGTGTCATACTTTCTGGATATGAGCTCACAAGAAACAAAAGATACATTTTGTATCCGGAGCTTGCAAAAGAAAATGAATAACTTTAAACAAAATGAGAAACAGATGTATTCGAATAAATGAATGCCTGAGTACCGTAGATTTGTACAAAATCATATCACTTCGGATACACTTCGGATAAAACAAATGCATTTTTATAATACTGTTGTGTATCAGTAATTTTCTGAAATACCAATAACGAAAATTCTATATTGGTGGTTGGCTGATACATGCGGAGTAAGCAGTCGCTTTTCCAGGACTCTCTCTCGTCGCACGGGACAATATTTTCATATTTTCATCATGTCTCATAAAAAACGTGTTCTACCTGAGTGCATGAAACTGCTACATACAACTTCAAAATTCAATTTCGAATCAAGAAAACAAATTCAACAAGAAAATATTAAATTAGTTGGGCATACATTCCAAGTCCAAAGTTTAATATAGAATCATCAATCTATTGTGAAATCTATGTGAATAGAATTTTAGAGGAATATTTGAGGTTTTGGTTCAGCACGGAAAGCGAAACCAATACATATCTAAAATCAAGAGCCAACAAAGTTATTCCAAAGCAAACCCTCAACTTGGACCGACTTTATTTTAATATTTGCCCAGCACTTTCACAAAATTTGCAAAATTCCGTCAGAAGGACAATACTGAAATATTAAAGAAAAATACGAAAAATACCTTGCATTATACTTTGGTTTCATTTAAATGAATTTGTTTTTTCGCTGTGATAGTTGAATTCCAAACACTTTTAACTAATTTCTGAAATATTTGTGCAAAAGTGAACTTGGTTAAAAAAGTGTGGAGCTTGCGTTTCATGAAGACGTTTGAGAGTTGTATGTTTCACCCACAGACCTATCGTCTCCATCAAATTGTAGCAAAGCCTTATTATTCCTTTCTTCTCCTCCTCCTGCTGCCCCAACTAGCTCAAATGTCGAAAATCATCCCTTTCTCCTGATATTGTTAGAGTGTTCCCATTTCAACTTCATGGTTATCTCAAAGAGAGAAAACGAGATCTCTACACCACCACCCGGGTAAGTTGGTATGGAACAGTGAGCAGCACCGCACCTAGTAGAATACAGATACTTATAAAAGCTGAGCAAATCCGAGAACTAACCGAACCCGGCTTTCTTCCACCACACCAGAGTTCCATCCAACTTCTGGTACCATTTGGTAAGCGTCTCATTCTTCCATAAGCTTTCTTTCCATGCACATCCCGTTGGTCCTTCTGTGAAGCAAGTATCTACGCAAGCAAAATGTTTGGGTTGCGAAACCTTATTCTGCGTTCAATAATTTTCTGGTCTCTTGTGTTCAATACAGATTTGAATATTGGATAATTTCTGCAAAGAGAACTCATCCCCTGTAGAAACCGTATAAAAAGTGGCTCAGTTTTGTGAAGGAAAGCCGATTTGCAAGAACGAAAGTATTGCAAGTGAGTGAGTGGGAAGTAGTACTGGGACAGGATTTACTTCTGGGTCTTCCTTGGAGGAGAGGAGATTTGGAGATTACATTTTCTTGCATTTATTAGCCCAGTTCTGATGGATATTGAATCCTGGCGATCATAATAAAAATCAACTACAAAATTCCCAATTGATTAATTGTACGGATAATAATTTAGATATAAATTCTACACAGAAAGTAAATGGCAAAGTGTAACTTAGCTTATCATCAAACACGACAACTTTTCCCGTCTCTGATCTGTGGTTTCCCGTGCAGATCAGTGTGAGTGAATTTAAGTGAAATTTTAATCAGACCGGATTTTCTCTGTCCTTTGCTAAAACTCTTCCTAAACTCAAACATTTGCTTTCTTCTGTGGTTGGTTAGACAATACTGATACAGAGATAGGCGTGTGGAGGAAAGTGCAGTCAAGACTTGTTTCAACTTATGCAACTCTTTCTTATTACGCACTGGAACCCTTCATAAGATTCTGGTAAAAGGAGAATGGAGGCCAACAAAGAACGGGAAGGAAAGACTCATCCAGATGTATAATATCCTAGTAAGTCTTAGTAATATTCTAGTGATTTAATTGTGGGAGTGAAACGGAGCGAAGAAAAGTGGAACTTGGTTTTGGCAAGTTTTTGGCAGTGAGAAAAACTTTAGGAAAGTGAGAGGATGACGGAATATAATAATCATAATAATAGAATCTACATTTTATAAGAGGAAGGAAGGAAGAATAGTGAGGGAAATAATTACCTCCGACACTCAACTCCAACCCTCTTATTCAACTCTGCTGGCTGGCCTGGACCTCTACTTCACAAAACTTTTAAGGTATGTTAAACCACGGGCAAAAATAAACAAAAAAACATGCTCAGAATATAATATAAGAATTTGATAAGTACCAAACTAATGCCAAACACATCTTTTTTTGGAGTAAAAAGATCAAGACAAATTCAACAAAGAAGAAATTAAATAATGGAAATTATTTTTTTTACCAAAACTCACCACCCAACCGCAAAAACTTTTAGCCAACGCTCTGAATGAATTGTACAGTTTGACATGTTAAACTCCCCGAGAATATGCTGAATCAGGTTTTTGTTCCTTCAGAGATTTATTTAACGCCTCCCTGATTTTTTACATGGTTCATGGGGTTAGGAAGTGCGAAAATGATGAAGTAGATTCGGTTATCCAGAAAAGTAGAGGTTATCTGCATATTATTTTACACTAAAAATGGGGCTCCTGTCAGAAGCAGGATTGGAACAAAGGAAGACTTTAGAACGGAGGAGAAATGGTGGATTTGCATATGAAAAACAAGTATTTTTTGAGACCGCAGTGATAAGAATGCTCGTACTTTCTACTTTTTGCCTCTTTGTATGAAATTAAGAAATGTTTATAAAAATCATGAAAATGTCACAACAGTTCCTCCCCTTCTTGTTGAATCGTTTGATAAGCATACATACAATTACATTCATATATGTACACACATTTTATTTATTCTTCCACTGAATAGTAGTTTATTTTTGTTAAGTTGAATTTGCGTACTCTTCTATAGACGGATACTTTGTATAAACGAACTTTTACAATGTAAAACTTTTAGCTCGCGAGTATTTTGTATCATTTTCTGCATTCATGCTGTTTGACAACACCTTTTTTTTGATACGCACATATTCTGGTTGATAGTGCTTGGCACTTACGTGAATATTTCATTCAAATTGTCAGGACAGGATAATAACAGAAAATTTAAAAAGATTGCAATCACGTTGCTGTATTTTTGACAATGCAAAACTGCAATTAGTTGTGTTATTGTGCCCAAAGTCAGTGCATAATAGCCGGTTAAAGTTTTATAAATGCTTTCACCAAACAAGAAGTTGTATTTAGGTACTCGCGTACTGCATATTTCATATTTTTGAATTCTCATGCCATTGTACCCTTTGTTCTTACGCACAATAAACATTGATGAATAATTCACCTAAAAAGATGGATCTCTGTCCCAAACTGCCCAACAAAGGTAAATTTTGGCATTTATTAGGACCTGGAATTTATCTAAACTCTTTACACTCACTCACAGTTTTGATGTTTCTAACAACCACGACTAAGGGTCTGGCGTTACCGAATTTCTTCCAGTGACAAACCTAAATCAAAATAAATCTTTTATCGACTTTGGACTTCCAGGGGGATCCCATTTATATCTTCCGATTTCGGGTTCCCGTCCACAATGTCAAATGTGCTCCTGTCCCGGTTGTCCAACAGGATTACTTTTAATGCTTTTAAGTCCCCTGCGCTTTTTTATGCTCACGTCATGAACTTTACGATTCAAGTGCGTTCAAATAAACCACAATCTGGCATTTACCGTCGACTTCTTGCATGAAATCGTCTTATAAAGAAAAGTCTAAAACATACAATCTTGTGTTTAAAATCCGCTGTTTTGATTACCTCTGAATTACGGATCATGTCATAGATTCCTGGTTTGCCATGAAAATCATATTTACATTTGATAAAGTCATCTAGGGATTTTATAAGGCTAATTTTCGTGGTCATCACAAGCAGCAAGTTGGCTGTGTAGGCAGAAAACATAAGTGCTGAAATAAACGTTCCTACTAAAATCAAAAACTTAAAACCCGGAGATAGTCCAAATGTCTTCAGCAAATAACCTGCAAATAAATATTATTTTCGATTGAATGACTGCCACAAAAATACGGTTTGACTCACCTTGTTGACCAATTAGTGATGAAACTATAATAACCACATCAAAATAGTCGATTGCATTCCTTGTTAACTTTTTAACTTTACTAGCCATGACTGATAACAATGCTATCAAGAAAATTACAGCAAAAAATACTCCCAGCAAATCCGCCCAAATGCTGTGAAGTACACATTCGGATGCAGATTTTGCGGGGGGATGAAATATCCATGCACCCTAATTTCAATATCAAGCACATACACAATTAATTAAAAATTAAAAGCAATTCCATACGTCTCTGATATCATAGGTATTAATGGTGATGTGATATTCAACCTCGACAATGTCAGAACAAAATAACCAATTCCCAAATCTGCTCTGCCACTGGACAATTCTTCAGCAATTCCAGTTTCAAAATATCCCTGTCTCATAACGTTGGTTTCATTTTCGGCCCATCGGCGAAGAACAATTCTAATCCATTTTAAAAACATTTTCATAAAAGAATTAATGCAATAAAGTTCTGCGACAAATCTAAAACAGTTGAATTGAATATTTGGTAGAGTCGCACTGGGCCAAGACAATGAAGAAGAATCCTTGAAGTAGGAACGAATTATTCTCTTCCAACCGACCATAAAACAACAGCCACCATCAACCATACGGAAATGCATACATCATCACTTCACCTCCGTTTATAACAACTTAGTTTTATTAAAACAATGAACTCATTGTCAATTTAAACTTGACGTAATTAGCTTGAGGCGAAACTAATTCATTTCCTTTATTAGCAATTGTCACAGAATTAGCTCTATCTAATGCATCTTCTTTATCTGGAACGTCAACGCGTAGTCAAAAGTAATAAATTATTAAATATGAACTATGAAATATAAATTATTACATATGAATTTCACTCAACACAGTTTTATGATTATTTGACTAAATCAAGACAGAAGAGTGGACTAAACCTTCAATCAATTATGTGAAAGTAAAGAATATGCAAAAATGGACGAAACCCGAATTTACAAGTTGTAATGTGTTCAAAAGAAACAAAGGATTTTCCTTATGAGAAAATAGTTGTAGAATAGAAGAGACAATATCAACACACGATTTCGACTCCGGATATAATGTACGAATATCAAAATTAACAATATTTCATTGTTGCGAACAATTCACAATGCTTCATTCAGTGGTGTACAAATTATTGACAATGTTGTCAATTTGGACACCTCATTTCCAACCGAGGCATGAATATGATTTGATTTGCCTTCCTATTGATTATTGATTTCACTGTTGCAACTTGCATTGTGCTACAGTCCTTAAGCAGCTTTCTTTCGTTACATTTGAATAGTGCTAAGACTTATTTTAAGAATTCCTCTAAACCAC
>JAQFZJ010001342.1:0-11069 GCA_034695645.1 Folsomia fimetaria
GGGTACATAAGCCATGGTTCGGGCTAAAAGTGATGAATATTTGCATACCTGAATCAATGCCTTGTAGTACAGATCTTGGTCACAGTCCGGAAGATTATTAGTTAGTCTATAATCCAATTGGATCTGCTCCTCCGCTCCTGAAATATAAAGTATACCATTAATTATATTATTACAAAAATAATGAAATTTACTTCACGGGGCAAATGAATGTTACCATTTAGGAGATAGGGATGAATGCAACACTTTCTCAATTCCATCATAGTGTTCATAAGATTCGGAATATTGGCAGAACTGGTCCCTTTGCTCAAAAACGAAAAGTTTCTTTCCAAAATTCTGGAAAAAATCAAAGATAAGTACAGGTAAGTACTTCATGAGCACAATTGAAATTATTCAGTCACAAAACTAAACGTGTGGCACCCATGTGCAAATTGAAAAAATGATTACATGTATAATTTTATAATGTGTCAAACTGATTATTTCAAATGTGTTAGAAGATGAAATAATAATCAAGTTGCAACATCGAGGAATAAACGACTTACGCTCTGTAGTATTTCTTCTGCATATTTGTCAACTCCACTTCAACAATAGTTTCCTCTGGATTTAAATAACATTATATATCCATTACTTAATATATTATCGTGTCTCCATTTTTTTCTCCCCTTGGGAGTCAAGAAGATTATTATTACCTTTGGGAGCAATTGACTTCTCCACGTCTTCTTTCAGTCTACGAAGCATCATTGGTTTCAACAAGGCTTGAAGTTTCTGTACTTGTGTTTCTAAAGATAGAATTATATTATGATGATCAGAAAGTCAACACATGACATTTTTTTTCATACCAGATTTTAAGTCACCAAATTCTTTCACAAAGTTTTCATCGGAACTAAATTGACTGGGTTCTAAGAAATTGAGGAGGGAAAACAACTCCTGAACATTATTTTGCAGTGGCTGAAAAAGAAGGACGCAATGTAATATAACAATTAATTGATTTCAATCATCCTTTAATTAACCCCTTTTAATCTGTCTTACCGTTCCACTAAGTAGCACTCTATGTTCTACGTTTAGAAGGCGTAAACCTTCCAGAAGTTTACAGTTCTTATTCTTTAGCCGGTGAGCTTCGTCAATGACGCAAACTCTCCAGGGGAAGTCTTTCAACTCCATGACGTCAGTCAACACAATTTCAAAGGTGGTAATCTAGTACAAAAGAAATTAGTAATGATGATTAGCAATAAGTAATTAGAAAAACACAGAAAAAAATGATAAAGTTGTTTTATCCATTTTAACACTAATACTCGTATAAGTGACTATTCCTCAACTAAATACGCCAATACATCTTTGGTTTTAATTTAATGTCACTAGTATGTAAAGTTAAACTTGGCTGTCATAAAAGAATAAACCTGATTTTAAACAGCGACTTACCAGTACGTTGAATTTGTAACAATCTTTTAAATTCATTTGGGGATTGTCAGGGTGTCGATAAAATAGTTCGTACTCTTGAATCATATTTCTAGAACAGAGGATTGTATTTAGAGCATATTAGTTTAATAATGCCTGTTTGCGTTTGTCAAGCTTAACTAAAAAAAAACATAAAATATTACCTGGAAGCGACAGAGCCATGATACACCACAATATTCAAGTCAGTCCAAGTTTCGAACTCCCTCTGCCAACTACGATTTAAATGCCAATTAGGATGTATTCGTTTTTTTAAATTGCCAATAAGAATTTATTTAAACCTACTTGGGAACAGTCGAGAGTGGCGCAATGACAAGAAAAGGTCCTCGGATTCCTGCAATCCCCAATTAAATTTGAATCAATTTTATTTTCCATGCATGAGTTGGGTTTTCGCAAAATCATTCAAAATTCCTGTAATTATTATAGCTTACCATAACGGTGAACAGAATCCACAAATGTTAAAGATTGAATAGTTTTCCCAAGACCCCTAATAGAGGCAAATTATTAAAACCCTTGTCAGAAAGTTCTTTGTTTGTCTCTTGGTAGCAAAAGAACAACGGTTTACTTACATTTCGTCGGCGAGAATACAATTTCTACCATTGAACCACGAGAAAGATAGCCAATTGAGCCCTTCTAATTGATACTCCCGAAGATTGTTGTTGTTCTTATAGTTTGGACTTTCTTCCATTTTTACCCACTCATGAGCTTTAGGCCTACTTTTCTTCTTCCACTGATCTTTTTTTGGGCACTGATAAAATCTATGAAATTGTGCTAATTTCTCCGGGTCAATGTCGTCTTCTATTTTTTTTTAGAAAATCCAAAGTAATTCCAGTTAATCTGTGTTATTCGAAATGTTAGTTTGAAGATGAATGGATAATTTACCCAATTCCCAAGTGGCTTCATCATAAGGTAGGGATCTCCATTTGACTAAATAATTCTTTGTAACTTTTCCAGATGTTGGATCGTTCACTTCGCTCATGTCTAGGACTCTATCTACTTCCACGTAGTCTGGGTTGAAAGGATCTTCTTCTATAAATTCAAAAATATTGGCATTGTTGGACATCTTTTGCTTGAACCGTTTGATTTTGGCGTTGACCCGTTTGTCCCCTTTCATTAATTCCTCTTCCGTTTTCCACTCACACTGAAAGAAAATAGAATGATGTATGAGTCCAATTGTCTTGCAATAATTGTTTGTATAATTTCAGATTTCAAATGAATTAATAAATTCTCAGGTTTTTACTCACATGTAGATAGGAAAAGCTCTTGTATTTTACGTAAAATTCCTCTACGTCAATAGTTCTGGGTTCTTTAGTCTTTTTCGTTTTGGGAACATCATCTGTTTCGGGTTTGGCTTCTGAAGAAGTCTCTTCGACAGGTTGTGTAGATTTGTCTGAATCAGGGACTGGAGTGGTTGATGCTGGTTCCTCTGTTGTTTTAGTAGAATCAGCTACAATTTCTGGTTTGTCCTCATCTTTGTGAGATTCTTCAACAGGAGGATTATTTTCAACTTCTTTTTCTTTGGTATCATCCACCAAAGCTGAATCAGTCCGTGTCTCACCATCCGATGCAACAAGTTTTGAGTCGTCTGCATCTTTCCCTTCCGAAGTACTACAAGAATCAGTCTTTTGTAAAGTTGAGGTATCAGTTTCAATATTGGGCTCGGTTTTTAGTTCTATGTTTATCTCCTGTTCTATATTTTCTATTTCTGGTTTTGAAACTTGGTCGGTTTTTTCGATTTCTACTTTTACTTCATTTTTCACATCATCATCTTCGTCATCCGATGAATCAATTAGTTCTCTTGTACCCATCCTTATTGACAAAATGTGCTGAACTACCATCGTATCTTCCTCGGATGTATTCTTAAACAACATTCAATACACAAATAATTGATTGCCGAGTAATGGATAGTCATAAAGTAACTCACCACATAAAAGAAGTTGTGCTTGTTTAAATTAGGAGATTCTTCTTTGACAGTCTTATTATTTTTGCCTTTCTTCACGGGAGTTACAATGTTGGGTGTGACAGTGGCAATGACAGGGTCTGAGCCTGTGGTAGCTGTGTCTAATTCAGTCTGCCCATTCACAGTGAGAACACCCGCCTGGTCCACCACCGACGACCCCTCATCAGAGGCAGCTACGATGGGCTCAATGGGTGGGAACAGGGGTTTATTAGGAAGTAATAAATCGTCATCGGACAGAGCAAGGTCAATATCATCAATGTATTTTTTACGCATAGTATTCCGCCCAGATCGACGTTTCTGTGAATATTGTAAGACAAAAATGAAATTAATACACATCACGGATCTCGTACTGCAAGGTACATCTACATCTCTATACCAGCATAGTTGGAATAAGAACACTTACATTGGAATCTTCTTCTGGCGGGGGTGAGGGGGGTGGTGTTCGTTCTATGTCAGATGGTTCAGAATCACTTCGTCTCCTCCTTTTTCTATTCTGGAATGCTAGCAACGTTCTATACATATGGAAGGAAGTGTGTTAGAGCATGCATAGATAGATTGAAACAAAGAATAAATTATATAAAATGTGATAAATTACTTAGATGGTCGTTTTTTGCCTGTAGAACTGGATTTAAGTTTCGGTTTCTTAGGCTTTGATTTGGGCTTTTCTGGGGTTGCAACTTCAGTATTTGTAGTAGCTCCTGCGTCTTCTGGCACTATTCCATCTTGGGTGGTATCAATTTCTCCAATTTCAGCTGCTGGGGTTTTCATACCAGCAGCACCAATCCCGTTTTTTTGGTCGGATTCTAAACCTTCTTCAATCTTCGGGAATTCTATGTCCCCGTCCATCATCTCTGCTCCAGGAAAAGGAGTAGAATTCATACTTACATCCAATTCATCCGGACTCTTTTTCTTTCGTGATCTAAATAAACCAACAATAGTGTGAAGTAAATACATATGTGAATATTATATATTATCTGAGTTCAATGTACTTTAAATATCAATTTGTAAACAATACCTTTTTGGGGGCGCCTTTTCCTTTACCGGTTTTGGCTCTTTCGTCTTCTTGGGTTTAGGTGGGGATTTTTCTTTTGGTTTTCTGTACAAATTAATATGAACCTCATCATTATACCTTCACAACATGGCCTAAAATTTTTAAGTGACGAAATTCTTACCTGCTAGATTTTTTACCCTTCTTTTCTGGCATTTCAGGTGGAATATCTTGAAACTCGTATACTTCATGTGGTGGAACCACACCCATACCACCAAAATCCCCTGGGTCTTCAAAACTACTGGACTGTTTGCTTTTCCCCTTTCCTTTTCCTTTGGGTTTCGTCTCTTTTGGTTCACCCCGTGGTTTTCGTTCCCCCTTTTTCTTCTTGGATTTACTTGTACCATTTTCTTGAAGATCCATTGTCATTCCCCCCATTGGACCATATGGTCCCGGTGGAGGTATTATTCCCCCCATGGGTGGCTGCATTGGGTATTGTACTTGACTCCCAGGCGGCATCCCTTGTGCGGCTTGTTGTTGCACATTACGTAATCTCTCTTGTAATTCGTTAATTTGTACTTGACTCTGAGGAGTTGGAGGTAGAGAATAAAAATGCTGAAGTTGCTGGTTTAGTTGGTGAATTTCATAACCAAATCTATCTGGTCCTCCTGGCATGGGCCCTTGCATTCCTTGAGGAGGTCCAACCATGTTATTCATAGAGTACTGTGCAGGACCTGTCATGGGTTGACCATATGGAGCGCCAGGAGGATACATGCTACTTGGGTGTTGGTAGTTACTCATATATGGTCCCTGTGGACCACCACTACTAGGGTCCGTAGGGAACCGTTGTGGGGGATATGGTATTGAAGAATGAGGGGGCATCATAGGTTTTCCTCCAGACTGAGATGACTGCTCCAAGGAATTGACATACTGCGCTTGCTGCTGACTATGGCCTTGTTGTTGAGAAGGATATCCACCCATCATATTTCCTCCCATCTGTCCTCCAGACTGTGATTGTTGGTGAGACGACTCGCTACTCCCATTTAAACCATTCATGGAGGAATTGGAGTAACCAAAATCAGATTGAGTGTTGTTGATGGAGGTAGGACCACTCGATGTTGGTAGGCTCATAGGTGTTGACGGTGACGATGAATTGAGCATACCACCAGAGTTTTGATTTTGATTACTCTCTGTTGAGGGACTGGAAGTATTGTACATGTGTGAATTATCCATGGGAGACGAGAGAGACGCAAGGGCACCGGATTTTTCTGCCTCCATCGGAGATTCAGATATATTATTTGAGGTACTATTATTACTATTACTGTTATTGGAAATTGAGAATCGTTGCTCCTCTGAGTGAGCTGATGAGATCTGTGACTGAATTTCTTTGGAGGCACCCATTCCACTATCACCCAACAGACCATTCATGTCATTGCTAGACAATGATGAATGCGGCTGCTGCTGTGGAGTATGAGAAAGTGGGGTTGAAGGTTTCGACTCATCCGTATGACCAGAGGAGGACCCCATACTAGTGTCTGGAGCTAAGGTATCAAAGGTTGCTCTAAGCCCACTCAGTCCTAAATCGGAAGAATCCTGTACTGATCTTGACACATTATTTATAGTATTTTCAACATTGGAATATGATGGTGGTCCAGAGGAATTGTTATTATTACTCATTCCATAATTACTTGGACTTGGAACTTGTTGTTGGCTAGAAGGATGCAGGTATGATGGTTTAGAAGCTATAGGGACGACTCGAGGTGGACCTGATGAACTTTGCTGCCATTGGCCTGGTGACATAGGCGTCTTTGGTCCTTGCTGCATCCCAGGTGACATTGGTGTCTTAGGACCACTCATACTCATCGGGCTCAGTACTCCACCAGCTGATGAAGACATGTTAGTGTGCTGTGGTGGTTTAGGAGATGGGGAGTTCTTATTATTCACATGTGGCATGACCTAAAAACATAGAAAATATAACATTTGAACGATGGGACAAACTGTCTCACAAAATCATGTAGTTGCACTTTTGGATACCACAACCCGCCTCCAAAACCAAACAACGCGAGTAATCACGTATTACTATTTAACCCACACACCTTATATTTGAATCACATTTATACAAATAAATAACGCATTTTACTCACCATTTGTTCCAATTGTTGTAAACTGGACTGCTGTTGGGTTTGTTGAGGGTTGGGTGGCATATTTTGTGACTGAGACATATTGGGAGGAATGGAAGAGGGCGGTATTGTCGGTGTAGGGGGTTTAGGACTTGGTGCAGCCAGTCTGGGCGAAGGAGTTGGCTGTCGCGGAGACAACTGTGGAAGTTGGGCATAACCCGGTCGGTAGGTTGGAGCCCCATTTGGAATACCGGAAGCTAATGGAACAGGTGGTGGTGGATAGGAACCGGGATATGCTATAGATGAAGATGAGGAGGGAGGACCAGGCGGTGGTTGATTACTCAAGGAACCACCCCCCGTAGGATAATACTGTCCGTATTGATTACTATACTGATGTTGTGAACTTGGAGATGTCAAATTATATTGTTGTTGTTGCTGCTGTTGAGTTATATGAGAATACGAAGAAGGATTGGGACTGTTACTACCAAGTTGGCCAACGGAAGAAGCGTGGTGATAATTTGGATACTGGCTAGTTGAATTACCAGGGTACATGCCTTGACCATACTGTGATTGCGAAGGTTGCGAAAGTACGGATGGTGTTTGTGGTCTAGGCAAGTATGGAATGTGCTGTTGGCTGGAGTTAACTCCAGTGGGGGGAGCTTGTTGTTGTTGTTGTGAGGAGGCTTGTTGGGACGGGACTGCTTGTTGAGTTATGGGTTGAGGGGGTCGTGGAAGGGAAGAGGGGTAAGCATGAGGTGGACCCAATGATCGATACCCTGATGGAGAAGTAGATGGGTAATGATGTGCTGTTAGATTGGAGCTTCCATATGCAGATCCTGGAGCTTGTTGTTGCTCCCCCCATCGTGGAAATTGTTGGAGATACATTGACTCTTGGCCTTGACCTGGTGGCCGGTATCCTCCAAACTGTTGTTGTTGTTGAGACTGTGCCACTTGACCAGGCGCTGTCATTCTGGGTGGGGGAGCGTGTTGTGGGATTGGCCCAGGAGGACGTATCATGCCACCTTGGTTTTGTACTGAATAGTCTTGATAATGCATACTGGGACTAGCGTTGGTTGGCTGATGAGGATACGGGTAGCCAGCCATGGGACGCGTGGGAGTAGAGCCAGGATAACCTCCAAGACCAGGTGGCGGAATTGAGGGAACCCCACCAACTCCCCCATATTGATTAGAATAGTCTGGATAACCACCCGGGGTTAGTTTAGATGGAGGAGTCATGCCCTGTCCAATCTGCGTGTATTGAGGTTGCTGATTATTGTAGCTCTGCATCATATTCCCTGCACCAGTAGGCTGATTAGACGGGTTGTTGAAATTACTGTTACTATTCCCTCCTAAATCTCCCAGGCCATCAAGCATTCCACTTCCGAGGTCATCACCAAACAAATCGTAATTTTCCATTCCGATCCCTACTACTAAGACCAACAAAGAGGGGTGGCCAACATCGTTTCCATTATTTTGACCAAGTTTTTCAGCCTCACGTTCACGGGTTGAAAGAATGAAGAATATAAAATTCAATGGCAAATACAATAGATAAAATCTTCAACGTTCAAATAAACCCTCGCGGTGCACAAAACTTTCATAGGTTAAAAAATGTTTGCATTCTTTTAGCAAACATATTTGCAAATTTGTTTCGCAGTCCAAACTTATGTCCGTTCAGCTACTACATTGTTTAACTGCCTCCGGTCTTGAATTTGTTGAGAGCAAATGCCGGCTATCAAATAAGCAAATGTTTGGCTATTATATACTCTCTCAAGGCAAAGGAGAACACATAATAATAGTAGTTGTATGCATATTTTCCCTTACCCTTAAATTCCTTTACAAAGGTAACCGGCATCTTGAGTTAATTTAAAGTGACAGCACTGCAAAATAATTACAACATTGTTTTATTTAATTGATCGTCTCATTTTACCCATTTGGGTGACATCCAAAGGAAGTACCACAGTTTGCCAACCGTGTCAAGTGTCAACTAATTTCTGTGGATTTTGTTTAAATGCAATTACATTTTTGTTGGATGGTTGTGTTGTTGCGTTTATTTATGCCAGCCGGTTCCATCAACTCGGACAAAAATTTATATAACGACAAAATTAAAACATGCATATAATTTACATATTACACGGATGGATCATATATGTAATGCATCATCATAATTCATCGGCATCGTCATCATTGCATTTTGCCATTAATTAGTAGAAGTTGCTAGTTTCAGTTTCTCATTCTGTCAAGATGATCCTGAATAAATAACATTTCTCTCCTCTATGTATGATTTCCAGTTAGTGCAGTGCAGTGTCCAAAATTAAATACGGTTTACAACATCCATCCTTTTTGTTTGGGGTGCAGCTACTTGTTGCAGTTATACTTTTGCTTGAAATATAACATTCAAAATTCTTATTGTTTATCCCTCGTTTTTCAACTCATCCGAATCCATGACGTACACGCCCAAGACATCCGAAAGGGTTATCCCTCGTTCTTCAACTCATCCGAATCCATAATTGACGTACACCCAAGACATCCGAAGGGGAAAAGCCATACGCTTATTTTTAATATATTCAAATAAACGACATGACCTCTCCCCTCTGGACACTGGAAACTTTTCTCTGGACACTTTCCTTGAGTTAGTCCTTGCCTCATCTATCCACAGGATTAATATTGTTGTTGTATTATCCATATTTTTCTGGTATTATTATTGGGATGAAGAGGATATTGAGTTGAGGAGGCAAGGATATCTGATCCTTTTAAGAATTAAATGTTGCGAGGAAGGATCTTAGATTCTTTGGGTTCCATTTTGCACTGCACACACGTCGTGTCGTAAGGAGAAGTGAAATTGGGATGAGATCTGGTAAAACGACCACTTCTTTCTTGCACCAACCAACGCATCTAGAGAGAGACTTGATGGGAATGATGGTGGAGACCAGGCAGAAAGAGACTAACCAGAACGAACCATTAAACCCCAGCATTTTGCCATAGGCGATATTCATCGCAATTTTTTCTGCAAATCCCGTCCAACCAACGAACCAACCAGCCAAGGTTGCACTTCTTCCCATAGAAGATACTATAGCACACCACCACACCACACGGCAAGCATGCGGCTTGTCAACCCCTTCGCCTTAATACTTGCAACTTTTACACAGGGATGATCCACCACATTCTAATCTAACTATGATGCACAATGAATAATCCTACCTGTCTCGACCATTAGCATTAGCGTAGGATGTAAGTAATGCATATAATACAGCGAAAAGAATCGGTCTCGTGTCGTGTCTCTCTTCTCATATGTCCAAAGCAAAGCCTATATTATTACTTGGCTGGCATGGCAGGCAAATTTCAGGGTTGAGTGTTCGCCATGAATAAAACTATCAAGTTCTTTCTTGCTCTTTCACTCTTTTCCATGAACGAGTCATTGCAATGCAGTTTTCATACAAAATACAAGAACTAACTACACTATAAAGCAAGTTATTCTCATATAATGAAGAATAGATACATAATAATGCAAGTACGGACACAGGGCTGCTTTCACAGAGCTTGAATAATAACGGCTGCTTTACTACATGCCAAGTACTAGTAATATTTCGCTTCTTGAATTGCTCTAGGGATTTAAATGCAAAGCCATTTAACAAATCCACATCCATCCCCATACAAAACCAGCTCGGTCGGCTATTGGGTTGAGATTTTTAGCATTATGTCCCACCCGTAATAGAATACTTACATAGATATGCAATATTCTCCTCAGTGTAATATGTCATTATTTCAACAATTCCATGATTCATTTATAGTGCAGGTGAATAGCAGAAAAACCGCCAACTTAAATAGCTTATCTCTATACTAAGAGTTATGTATTATAATCATAACATTTAGTAATGCAAGGTTTATTCCTACATCCTACATATCAAGCTGCCGGTAATCCCAATACAACATCTCATATTTGGTAACAAACCCTTCCAACATTCATAATAAATACTGCTTCATTTTAATGACAAGTGATGACATCAAAAATGCTTGGACTTGCACTGCACTCTACAATATCTTGCCCTTGTTAATTAACATTGCACAAGAGCATTTCAAATAAAAAGTAAACTAAATGTGTGAAACAAAATGGGGAAGTTCTTCCAACCTTCCCCCCGAACGCTACATTCCTATATATTTCCTATATACGGGTATCGTCACGTCGCCTTCGGCGACGTAAAAGATACCCGGACCCCTAATTTCCCCCGAACCTCTTTCGGTCATTCCATTATTAGTGAAACACAAGAATTTTTGTCCATGCAAGGAAATATAGGAGCTTGGTTAATACAAATGATTTTTGTCCATGCAAGGAAATGTAGAAGCTTTGTTAATATAAATGACGGGAATGAGAGAGAACTATAGAAAAGAGAACTCGTGAAGTTGGAGCCTGAGAGCAAGATCAGTGAAAAGTAAAGACTAAAAAAATCCAGTACATCTCCAACAACAAAACCATTCTAACAAAACTCAAGTTAAAGTTGTTTTACAAGAGTAGCAACATCAACGAATAGGAAAGGCAAACTCCGGTCCATGCTCT
>JAQFZJ010001343.1:0-11058 GCA_034695645.1 Folsomia fimetaria
CTTTGTATCTAAAAATCAGAGACGGGTCTCGGACGACCGTCTCCGAGAACGTATGCGGCTACAAGGACACGCTTCCAGCCGACTGAGGGCAGAGGAACGACTTAAAAATATAAGAGCGAAGACTGACGAGGATTCGGAAAACGAAAATAATCTTGGACAAGTAGCAGATTCAGGTAGCGAATATGAATCTGAAAGCGATTCGACCTGTAGTGGTGAAAGCAATCTTAATACCACCACCAATTCAGCCCTTTTGGTCTCCAGGTATTTTTTTTGAATTGATGGGATATTGTGGTGGTTCAATATAAAAACTATGAACTCTTTGTCAGCGTCCCACCCCGTAAAAGTAGCCAGACCATTCAGTCAGCCAATACTGAAATGTTACCACCGCTGAACTATTACATAGAACAAAGTGGTCCATTCCAATACACACTTTTGGCGAAGAATCCTTCCGGGGATATTGTTGGAAGCACAACAATAATAACGCCACTTGAACAAAATATTGGGGAAAGTGCAGCCATTAATGAAGCTGTTCAGGAAATTACTCCTAATATAATAACTGAACCTACCGTGGATGTTCTTCCCACAGACAAAGTCATAAATGGCATTGAAGAACATTCCTCAACCGAAGTCATACACGTAAATATGACCGATCCAAGACAAGACAATCAAATTGAGCAGAAGTGTGGAATTCCTGCTTTCAAATGTACACGTTGCCATCAACAGTTCCAGACTCGCCATTCTCTTCGTTACCATACAAAATTGGTGCACAAAGTGCTACCAGTTTGTAGAGGGTATGTTCATTTACCAATTTAAATTAGTCCAAACTGCATAACATTGAAAGTCTGTTTTGCAGGAAGCGTGTTGGAAGTATTAAGTGTTGCCCATGTAACGAGTACATTCAAAAAAGGGCTTATAAAGACCACCTGCTCACTTATGGACACAGTCTGATGATGGAGGCGGAAAAGGACGCAGACACCGAGGTTACTCCAAGCATGGGGGATTCCGCAGATAAAAGTGCTGAAATTATCCCGATGGGTGAAGGCACAGATCTCAATTGTCAGTCATGCTCCCGGTCTTTCATGAATTCTGCGCTACTTCAGCAACACTTGAAATCTAGACTGCACAAAGTGGGCTTGAAGTGTAGACGGTAGGCTCATTGATTTGAGGGGTGTACATTATTTATCCTTGCATTTATCTTATTCAGGATTCCACAAAACGACGGATCTGAGAGGTTCGGGTGTGATGAATGTGTCAAAGACTTTCCAAATCAATCCGCTCTATTGGCACATATACGATTGTCTCATTCAGTAGACAAAGGACCCAGGTTGGTTTCACCTGAATAAAAGTTAAGATTTGAATTCTAAATCTCAAAACTATTTTAGAAAGCCCAAGTTGTATTTAAAAAGTTGGTGTGAGCCGTGTCAGAAGTATATTCGAACCGAGTCCTACAACGTCCATTTGTTAAGTTTTAATCACATGAATAATATTGAAGAGGAGGAGGCAGGTCGTCTTGACCTGCTAAGGTAGGCGTGGTCATTTTCATTTGAATTGCTCTTTTTTTGCTAATTTTAAACTATAATTTTGTAGGAAATTCCAATGCAAGATATGTGATAAGCGTTTCCCAGCACAGTCGGTACTTGATATGCATACATCATTCCACACCCTTCCACTCATTTGTGAAACATGTGGGAAGAGATTTGCCTTGCAGGGTGGCTTAAAAAAACACCAGAGAACTCACCTTCCACAGGAGAAGAAAGTCAGGAGACGGTAACTCCATCAAAACTGGAAACTTTCAAGTATAAAACTAAATATTCGCGACATTTCTTTTTTCAGCTTCGTTCCCAGAGAAGAAAGGAAATACTCATGCAAGCAATGTGATAAGCGATATTCCGACGCTCGAGGGTTGCGGTATCATGTGGCAGTGGCTCACAAAGGATACATGCTGAAGTGTGGAATTTGTTCACAAGAATATAAGGCACGGAAAAGCTTAAACCATCACAATTGGAAAGCGCATGGAATTGGAAAAGTGCCGGATAAGAAATGCCTAACAGATAGGGAGAAACACCCATGCGAAATTTGTGCGAAAACCTGGACGTCGAAACACGAACTATCACGACATGTTGAACTCGTTCACCTTCCAGATAAGAGTTCCTGTCCGTATGGTTGTGAAGCCAAATTTGAAGTGGAGGAGGAGTGGGTAAAACATCTGGAACTGTGCAAATCTCCAAAATTGGTAAATTTGGAATTTCGATTTTACTATTGCATAGTATGTCTATTGTTCCTTTGATTACTTGCAGAAGGAGAACTCACGACATCCGTGCTATTTTTGCGGAAGAAGTTTCCCAAACGACATCCTACGGATTCACCACCAACTCTTTAACCACACTAGCCACCCATGCAAAATTTGTGGAAAAAGGTTCACAAGCAAAATAACCGCTGAGAAGCATGGTTGGGTTGATCATAAGGACAACAAGGATCATCTCTGTGCAAAGTGTGGCCAGAGATTCATCTATATTTTGAGTCTGCGACGACATGTTAGGACAGTATGTGGGGATGAAGCCCCCATAAAATCGTTGAGTGCCAACAAAAGGAAGCGTAAATTTGCCCAGACAGAAGAGACGAAGGCACATGGCATTGGATAACTTTAGGACAAAGTGATCGGCCAGAAATTGTGATGACTTCTCATTTTATATTCCTTAGTTGTTATTTCAATATTCCATACATGTAGGAAAACCTATCACACTTAAGAATAAAATGTGGTAAATATACAGAGTCTATCTTAAAAAATCCCGATTTTGTCATTTATTGTAAAAAAAGGTGCAAGCCAAAAATTATGAACCTAAGTTTGTTTGAAAGAGGAAGGTCTTGAGTGAATTTTACAATTTTTTTCAACTCTCCAGAATGTATGGGTGCATAGTGGTGTCATTTGAATGCCATGATGTCCAACCATTTCTCAGAATGAGTATCATCTTCAAATAATAATGACAAACTATAGGTTACACTGTCAGAGTAAATATGAGTTCAACACTAGGTGCAACCTTATACATTAAGAACGTTTTGATCATCTTGGCCGGCCGGAATGGGGGTGGTCCCAGTTGGTCCAACAACAGTTTCGTACCAAATGTGAAAACGCAACTGTCGTCTCCACAAATCTCATACCCGTAAAAATCGCAAAAATTAAGCATAGATCGAAAAAGGGGTTTTCGGTGACCAACATAATATCTTGGTAAAATTCCGAATTGTCAATTTTCGTCTGCAAATAAAATAAGTTGTTGCAAACAGCAAACATTAGTTTGAACAAAAGGACATTTACCGGCCCTTAAATGTCCAAATATTCCAATCTATTCGCATCCTCATAAAAAATATGCTTATAACTTGCAAGATAAATTCAACCCCAAAAATCGCATATAAAACATAATACCTAATAATAATAATATAATATAATTAATATAAACACCCTGTTCATGTTCAATAATGCCATGGTGAGGTGGATGACTTCATGCCATAAATCAACTTAAATGTATTGGGTTTTGCAGAGCAGAATAATGTATATAATAATGACAATTTATTTAAAACTCTGTATTCTAATTTCGCAGAACTACGGCAAATCCATTTGACACAGATATGTATGTACAACAAATATCAGAATTTTAGCAGTGATCCTGTCTAATAGGGTCTAAGTTGTGTTTTCCGTTGAAGCTATTTTGAAACCTGAATGGCAAATGTTTATAATTTTTATGTATGTACGGTAACGGTACCCCTAGAATAAAGCGTGTGTGTTAAGTTATTCTATTATTAACCTTCCAAGAAAAAATTATTCCTCACAAATTCCGTTCACTCCTTTCTAATTCTTGAGCAGTGCATGCCAGTCACATCATGTTCAAGGGGACATCAAGTTCTGAGGCTTACCTCAGGTTCCACTCGCTTTGCTAAAAACTGTAATTAAATTATCAATATGGAACTCCAATTCTGTTGCAACTTTTGCAAAAAGGGATTCTGTACAAAAAGTAAGCTAGAAACCCACATTCGTTCCCACCTTGCAGAGAAACCATTTAGTTGTTACATGTGCAACACTTCCTTCAAAACAAAAGCACCACTTGTCAATCACATCCATTCTTTGCACACAATGGAACGTCCATATCCGGTTGAGTGTTGTAAGAAACGTTTTGTTACCGTAGTCCAGGCTCGAATACATACTGTGCGCCACACCGGAATAGGCATGGTAGGGTGTACCAAATGTAACAAATTATTTGCTACCAGGTAAGGTCTGTTGTACATAGATTTTAGATAAATACTGTTTAAATTTGAAATATTTCAGTCGCTACCTTCTCCTTCACGAGAGGATACACAACCCATCGGTTAAACAATTTAAATGCCCCAGGAACGGCTGTCTTGCGGGATTTCATCAATCTACCCATTTAAAAAGTCACTTAATATACGCCCACAGTGTTCGCGAAAAATGTTTCCCATTCAACTGCCCCTTTTGTGAAGGAGTCGCATTCGAATTCCTAAGGGACAAATACGCCCACATTAAACAACTCCACCCAAATGAAAGTGGGATACATGCATGTTCACAATGCTCAAAAGTGTATAAGGATACGGGTGGGTTAAGACGTCACATGAACACGACACACCAAAAATCTCAATCTTACCCTTGTACAATTTGTTCGAGAGTGTTTTATCGAAGGGACTCATTACAATCGTAAGTGCACAATTTATCTTGTCATGTGAATGGAATTAATTATTTCTGAAATTCTAGCCACTCAATTTCTCACTCAACTGCCAGAACCATCACTTGCACCATTTGTCCGATGACGTTTAGGCGTTCCTCTGCCCTTACAACGCACATAAGGAAGGCACACACGGCAGAGAAACCCTATAAATGCGCAGAACCCGACTGTCTTGCAGAATATAGGGCGAAACATTTACTCCAAACCCATGTCAAGTTTGTCCACGTGGGAAAAGATAATATTTCACGCCCTCATGCTTGTCCAATTTGTGGGAAAGGTTTTCAGTCAAAATCACATTTAACAATGCATTCCAAACACCACGACACAGTAAAACGATATACATGTGATTTATGCAGTTACAAGTGAGTTCCCATTTTAGTTTGAATTTGAATTTCGATTTGTATCAATAATACCTTTTCAATTTATTTAAGGACCCAACTTTCCGGAAATTTAAAAATCCACAGGGAAAATGTTCATCTAATTACTGAAAAGAAATGGGAATGTGCCATCTGCAACAAAAAGTTCAAGTCGAAATACCAACTAGGAGATCATTTTAGAAATCATGATAAAGAAAAGGAAAGGAGTTGTTATTTCTGTCTCCGAAAATTCCGAACTAAGCAGGAAATTGAATGGCATTTGGTAATTACTGTTTGCGGAACAAATGGATATATCAAATTCTAACAAGAGGATATTTAATGTTCATTTCAGGTGACACATACCACGGAACGGCCATACTTCTGCAGAGTACCTGGTTGCGGGAAGAGTTTCACTGTACCTCACTCAGCATCTGTTCATGAAAAAATTCATGGAGGAGTGAAGCCTTACAGATGTTCAATGTGTGAAAGATCTTGGTATCAAAAAGGCAATATGGATCGACACAAGTGTCAGAAAAAAATTGATCCGAAAAATAAATAAGTCGTGTATTTATTAGCTTCCCTAGTTTATTAAGTTTGGAGTTGCTGATAGGTGGAATAAAATATGTAACAGATTCTGTGTGATCAAGTAAGAAATAACTAAGAATGAAAAAACTGCAGTGCACAACTTTGCATAGCCCGAACCAGGATTTTAAACTGTAACCCTTCTAATTGACGGATTATATTTCGAATTTATTCCCGATTACTTAGCACCAAATTTTTGACCTCAACACTAATTTGTGTTTTGTTGCCACCAGTTTTTCTCGACCCCCACTTTTTGTACCCCTGCGTATGATATATTAAAATGTGGATAATTTAATGTAGTTTAATTATATCTAAAATTCGACACTGGTATGACCACCACCGGCCATTCACTCACTTGACCGATCAACTCCAGAAACTATACAGCACGTCTCCTTCATATGATGCATGTTTGTGCAAAATTTCATCAGAATCGGTCCACGCGTTCGTGAGCTATCGTCAGATGGAGAGCCAGACAGACCGGGCACATAAGCCCTGATTCGGGCTAAAAATTAAAAAACCCATTAATACTTTGTTCAATTATGGAAGCCATTCGGGATTTTCTTGCCATATTGGTATGAATTTTTAAGGCAATTAGGTACCTCCAATCCAATATTATACATGCTCCATGGAATATAAGTGGAGGGTTTTGATAAATCGGCCATTTGTACAAAAATGTAACCTTAATTACCAATGCAACATGTTGATCGTAATGACACAATCCGACTTAATAATCTGGACATCGGGATGTCCGTTGAATATCAGAGCAATGTCGTTCAACGTCTCACGATGTCAATGGTGCATCGCTATTTCGCAACTTTGGATTTCAGTGGGATATTCTCAGGGAAATCCCTTCGATGTCACTCATCGACATACATACTTCCGACATACTCTGACATGCATACGATGTCATTCTGATGTCTCCTCTGTGACGCTCTTATGACATAACAATGACAAACTATTTTGTTGCTGGAATTTATTTTATTTTATTTAAATCAAATAACAAATATATAAAGTTGTGTAAAAATAAATACCCGTAGGAATTATATAATTTGTGGGATGTCTCTAATTTCGCCAAGGAAAGCAATTATGGAATGTCCACACTAGAATGATAAAAGGTTGGTTTCAGAAACTAACAAATTAACTTTCACTATATCGTATTTTGGGATTGCCTGGAGGGTTCATTTTGAATATTTTTCGACCAAACCAAAATTGTTTATTAATGTCACAGCGTTTAGCTTGATTTGTTTGTAATTTCGAGATTGTGCATTTTTTTTCTGTGCTAGTTTTGCCATAGCCGAAATTGAACGGCCAACACAGATTTACCCATCTATTAAGGGTTTCCGATAATTGCACAAAGTGCTACTCCACTCTGTCACTTTGTGTTTAAAAGTGCCATGAATAACGCCGGCAGTCCGTTCATATCCATTCCATATATAATAACGGCCTTCCATGGGATTCTTCTCCTTCACACTATTTTCGAACGACGCTTCCCAGTTAGGTGTGCAGATGCCTCGACCTGGTCCATAAAAACGGTTCGCTACCAAACTCCTTTGATTAAAGCTACCTATTGTGCAAAAATGATATTTTTTGTGAGTAACAATAATTCAAGGAATTAATTTTTGTAATTATTTATTTTCCCATTCCTTGCAGAGGAATTACTTGCGAAGTTTGTGAATTATTTTTGTGCCACGCAAGCCACCTCCAACCTCTGAAAAGTTAAATAGGATTCAACGAACTACGTATTTTCATTAATGAAGCCATCTAAAGATTATACTTTTACGCAGTTTGTTAGACTGTTAATTCGTTCACTCTCTATATAAAAAAAACTTGATTCTGATTCCGAGTATCTCTTTTCCAAGCTCCGTTATGTATCGCTACCAGAGAGGAACATGCTATTTTTACTCCACAAATATATACAGCCCACGTTAAATGCAACCTTCTTATATAAAGGAGAACAAAAAACAGACCCCAGTGATCCCACTGATATTAAACTCAAACCATATAGCAATAACGTACATAGCACAACTCTGGGCTGTTCTGTGGATAAAATGCAATCAAATCGTACTGACTGGCATACTTAAGTAAATTACATCGCATCCAAATCCATTTCCAGTAGACTGTCGCCCTTGTATTCTGCAAATCCTATATTGCGCAGTATCATCCATTACTGTGTGGTGAATCTAGCTCAAAACAAGTAAAAATATTCAGAATAATGGCGTTTTGCTGCTGCTCGTTGGCCACGGGGGCCAAAGTTATCGCAATTATTTCCCTGGTAAGTTCAGTTCTTATGCATTTTGTTCGACAGTTCAAAATCCAATACTTTTAATTTTTAGGTTAATTCCATTCTTTCGCTTCTTCTCTTTTTCGGATACGCGACATATGCCGCATGTCGAATGGAGAAACTGAGCTGGACGGATGAAATACTTGCAGGTACCAGAGGACTCTACGGCGAGGAAATGCTGGAGAAAGTGCTGAACGTGGGAAGATTTGACGTCGATATCGACGCTAACAGTACCATCATTGATGGGGAAACCTACTACAAGGGGAAGTTTGTGGAATTATTGCAGATGACGATTTGTACGTGATTTGCAAGAAATTTCACATACCACTAAAAATACAACTTTTTTGATTTTTTAGCATATTTCGGATTCAACTATTGTATGCTGTACACATTCCTAGCTGCCTTCAGTCTTGTGGCTAATATCGAATTGTTCCAAGGAGTAAAAGAAGTATGTAATTTGATTAGTAAAAATAATTCAAGGAATTAATTTTTGTAATTATTTATTTTCACATTGTTTGCAGAGGAATTATTTGCGATGCCAAATCTGGGTGCGATGGTGCGTTGCTTCTTTGATCACAACTGTTGTATTCAGTGTCATGATTTTGTGCTTTACGGAAAGTTGGGTGTCAAAATTGGTCTTATTTACAATTGTTTATACCATGATGGGCTACCTTATCTTTGTGGTGGTGGAATTCATGAAGGAGATAAAATCTGAGAATGGGAAACGTGGAAGAAACTGATATGTTTATTTATCAACATGGGAATTATACATTTTATTCAAATTTGTATGACTTTTTACTCTGTATCAATAAACGGCGGAGTAAATATGCTTAACTTTAGGGGGAAATGTATGATGAGCAAAAGTGTTTACTGAAATGGATACAATGAGAAAGTCAAAAGTCCAACCATTATCTCATAGTCAACAAGCCAAGCCAACAAGCCAAGCCAACACGATATCACAAACGCGATAACAATCCCTGCCCACAAGGCAACATTTTAAGACGATGTAAAAGCTAAAAATAATCCTATGTGTTATTGTGGGATTAAGATTGAGGTTTTTTTGGTAGCAGTCGCAGTGAAAATGGTCAAAACCTTATTAGGAGTCTTTGCTAGCGGTCCGGTAGCTGTCTGCTCCTATTCTTCGTATAGTCCAAGTTTTGTTTGGCGAATTTATAGTTTGTTCAGTGTTTCCTGAAGTTTGTGAAACATGTCTGCCGGGGAGCGGTTACAAACTACAAGGGCAATTCAAGTAACGAAGGAGTGTCATCTTGGAAAGATGAACCCCACAGGGCTCGAACGGTAGTTGCCAAAGCGAAGGGAACCGCAACTCTTGCGCCGGATTCGACCAATTCGTGTCGGGTGCTGTGAAAATCGAGCCAGTTGCTGAGGTAAACACTGACCAAGTGACAGTGGACAATATCAATATGGGAGATACTGCACCGGTTCAAGAAATGGTAGAGAAAGTGAAATTCATCCACTTTTCATTTTCCCCCGCACCGTTATGTTATAATTTATCACCATGAATTATGAACATTTTTGAAAAGAACTATTCTGTTCCGAACGCAAATGGGGATGGATGTGAAATATTGCTGTGGTGTTCATTCTCAATGCAATTTACATCATCATTTTTTGTCATGTAGAATAGATCCCGCTATTTTTCTTGCCACCAAAAACAATGAATTGAATTGCCTAGTGTTCACGATGTTGCCAGTTGCAACCCACCTGTTTAAAATGAATTAAATCACGAAATGGCCAATGTCCTCAATGCAACGATGATTTCAAAACTGTTCATTTCATTAATCCCATTTAAATGTTTCAGATTGATGCACGGGAAAGACGTCGACTAGGGAAAGTCTTCGACTACAAATTCGAGTATTCCTGCAGCTGATGATTCCGGTAATTTAGTATTTAGTCCTCGCTAATGTTCCCATTATTCCAGACCTGCAAAAAAGTTCATTTTGGGCCAATCCTAAGAAACAATCTGAAGTGTATGCAGAATGCAAGGAGGCAATGGAGGAATGCAAAAACGATGACGAGGTTGCACGAGCCTGGGCTAACCTTTACGAATCCATGAAGAAGGCAGTCTCCAAGGGCTTCAATATGGAGGGATACGCGGGGCGGAGAAGGGGCGTGGTTTGTTTAACATGGGAATATCACCCCCATAGCCTTCCTTGGTATGCCACTGTATGTAGTATGCAAGTATTGAAGTACTGAAGTATTTTCTATAATATCCGCAAGTAAACACAGAAGCCATCATAACGCTTACTACAAATACTGTAATTTATTCTCGATACTAATGTAATTATGAAAGACATTTTGTTGTCTAAAACGATACGTCCATTAAATGAATAGGTTCGTTTAAACTTGGTTCCAAATAGTTTCCGCACAGAAGCGGTGTTGGTATTCCAATGAAATTAGGAATTCTTAAACTGCAACATGATGATTGCATATGTGAGCAGGACGCTGATAGTCTAACAACATTGAAATAGATTTAATTTAAAATGAGATTCCGGTAATTGATAAAACTCTTACAGTTCCAAGAAATGAATAGGTAACCATAAACCAACCATTTCCTTTCAGTCCGATTTGTGTCGTGGAAAGTTCCGCAGTTATGAAAACCAATTGCTCTTGATACAACGACTTCCAAACTAATCGGCGTGCGAACACGTACCCAGGAAATTGTTGCATCTTTAACAAATTGGAAACATCAATTTTGAAGGAGCAGTAACTTATGGATATTATGCAAATTTATTGTACGTACTCTATGGTGACCTTCTGCCGCCATCCGGATTGCGGAAATGAATATTACCAAATAATATAACACAATGGTGAAGTAGAGGAAAGACACGTTCTCAAAATTTACAAGATTATCAGAGTAGTAGGGTATAGATGTCATCAAATATAATAATAACAAAGTCCCAATAACCTCGCTTATCTTATCCACCATCTCCTTAATCTTCCGATAAGCCAAAAACACCTACACAGAACTTCATTATTACATAAATACACAGCAATTTAAGCAGTCTAAATATTTTACCTCTTCCAAGTTATTAGAATTCCTTCTCCTCAACTCCTTCCAGAAATCGACACTAACAACGAAAAAACTAAA
>JAQFZJ010001344.1:0-11056 GCA_034695645.1 Folsomia fimetaria
GAACCACCAAAAAACCAAAATTTTGCCAAAAATCGACACTTGTGTGACCACCACCGGTCAACCACTGAACCGATCAACTCCAAAAAATAAATATAGATAAATACAAATCGTCACAGAAAACTGCATGACAACAAGTAATTTCAAAAACAATTAGAAACCATTTATTATCTTGTCGTTCCTAAAAATTTATGTAAGGTTGCCACCGGTTTTTCTCGGCCCCCACTTGTCCCTCCCCTACGCATGAAATTCCAAAATATCCGTAATTTAATGCCGATTAATAATAATTAAAACATCGCGACAGTATATCCACCAAATACGGTGCAAAACACCATTAACCCGAAAAAACCACAAATTTTGCAAAATATCGACACTGGTGTGACCACCACCGGTCAACCACTGAACCGATCAAGCCCATCTTCGAACTCCTTCCTCGCATTGTCTATATGCATGCTGATGCAAAATTTCATCAGAATCGGTCAACGCGTTCTTGAGTTATCGCAACACAAACAGACGGACAGACGGACAGACCGGGCACATAAGCTCTGGCTCGGGCTAAAAAGTAGTACTTGAGACTACATTTCTTCACATTCGCAATTCTTCGTGGTGCAACGCTTGTAATAACTAATAATCAAATAATATAAGAATATGAATCAGCCCACACTCTAGTTTATCATGGTTCCTAACATAATAGATTACTCATTTCCAGTCATCCAGCCAAGAGGAGTAATAACTATAAATATTAACAAATTGATTCAATTTCCTAAATAAAATGTATAAATTTCGGTTAGTGATTTGTTTTCACATATTGAAATGCACGCACTTCTTAATCGTATTTATTTCACATCAAAATTCTTGAAGTCACAATTACATGATTATAACAATACAACTCTGCATATGATTATAATCAGTCCAATTAAACATAATTAAATTCACAATATTGAAAGGTTATGGATTAAAACACTATTGTAAGGTTTAAGATTAAATACAAAACCAAAGATGAATGACATAAACAGGGCCTCATATTGGGATCCATTTTACTATGAATCCATTGTGATGGAGGGAGATAATTTAATAATGTCAGATTAGCATACGATTCTAATTTATATACGGTTATCTTCGAAATCTATAATTTCCAGTTTCAAGTAGTAACATCATTAGCGATTAAAACACATTGAAGATTGTCTAGATATGTCCTTCAAATAGCAACGTCATTCTACTCTAAGGAACCCATTTTCTTTCTTTTCTTATTTAACGCGTGGACGGATTTACAAAGTTTTAATTTTATTGCGTAGTCCAATCATTTGAAAGAATAATTCAAAAGGTTTCAAGTCTCCAGACATGAAAAGATATGGATGATGAATTCCAAAAATGTAACAGTTGTGCTCGAATGGCCGTTCTACGTCCTAAATGGTTTCTTCAATATCGGGCAGTCCTTTTCCAAGGTGTGTATTGCAACGTGAGATATCAGGGCGGCTTCCTTCTTAAAATCCTTCAGGCAAAAATAACATAGAAGGGGTCCACCATGTGATAAGCTGTGTCGGGCCTTTCAAAATAAGATATAAATTAATTAGGCTGTTATGGAAACCACAACAATTAAATTGTAAGATATCCTGACTCACCGACATGTGTTTTTTAAACACAGAGCTATACTTGAAAGATTCTTCACATCCTGGCTCTCCACATGGGCATGGCCTTTCTAAAGTATGAATTCCCAGATGCCTCTGAAAGCTGGCCTTCAGTTTGAAAGTTTTGTGACAGAAAATACATTCGAACTGCAATTGTAATTCCTTTGGAATATGCTGAAGCTTGTAATGTAACCGCATTCCTGACATGGTCGCAAAACTTTTGTCACATGATTCGTGTTTGCATAGAATTCTCACAATTTCATATCCTGCGCCAGCATGGTTAAAGTTTTGATGCTGTTTCAACATATATCTTTCTGCATAGACGGCCGTACATTGATCACAAGGAAATTTTAGCCTCTCAGAAAGCGGTTTATGTGTCTCAAGATGTCGATTGAGACACTTTTTCAGAATAATTTTCTTGCACTTGGGACACGGAACTCGTTCCTCCACTACGCCTTCATGAATACGTCTCTTATGGTATTTCAAAGTTGTAATGTTCTTGAATTTTGCTTTACACTGGTCGCACCCAATGTCATTCTTGGTATGAATATTTTTCACATGGGATCGTAAACCGTCTCGAGATCCAAAACGCTGCTCACATTGTTCACACTCCCACCAAACATTTTCGTGAATAGTTTTCATATGTTGTTTCATCGTCCGCATGTCCAGAAAGGATTTGCCACAATCTGGTACTTGACATGAGATCATTCTCTCCTCCACTGACCGATGCCTTGTGAACTTGTGTTTTTGTAAATCGCTTTTTGTAGCGACAGCTTAATGGCAAAGGTCACAATTATAAGCCCTCTCATTACAATGGACTGCAGTGATGTGCCTATTTCTGTTTGATTGGGAATGAAATGACATGGAGCAAAATGAACACGGATACGGTCGTTCATTGAGTTGAACACTCTTGACATGCACCTTCAAATTGGGCTTATTGGGGGTAGCATATGGACAATGGTCACATGCAAAACTCTCTCGCTGATGGGTAACTAAATGAGTTTGAGAATGTTTTTTTAGTGTCGCTTTGACGACAAAAGCTTTGCCACATTTGCACTTAAAGTTTCGGGGTTTCGGGTTTTTTTGGGATTGATCATGTTTCTTCCGTACATGAAGGTTGCGTTGGGTCGAGGAATGGAAATATTCGTGACACGTGAGCACATCACACCGATATGGTGTTTCCATCGTGTGGAGACGAATATGATTAGTTAACACTATTCGAGGAAAGGATCTACGACAAAAGTAACAATTTGCTTTAATCTGCATTTTCAATGTATTTCTATTTTATTATAAATTAATAAACTAAAGCAAATTTAATATTGTTGCAATTTTAGAATAATGAAGAAACAAGTAAGTGTATTTGGGTGGCTCAGGCTACCTGTTGAATGAGGCGTCCGACCAACCCAACAAGGTACAAGTGTAGTTGGGTGGCCAATTGCAGACTAAAAATACATGACCGGGCACAGTGGCGTAAATACAGGGTGCGTAGGGCACTCAATCGCGTAAGTCCTCCGCGCGGCTGCGATGACGACAGTTTGTTGGTAATAATAAGCACTTAATTATGCATGATATAAACCTCACGTTGGAACCCCTAAATTAGATCGAGTTTCGCCACTGCCGGGAATCAACTGAGCTCTAACAATGGGAGTATTTTAAGAAAGGCCCTATTTATAAGGATTTTATTACCTCGCCACGACCCTTGTTGGTGAGGGTAATAATATGGTTGGACACTGCAAATAAATGTGGACTATTCCAGCCCATATGGAATGGTTTTCATTGCCTTCACTGGGTCTTATTAAGGTTCTGGTTTCAAGTATTTTGTTTTAATCTTGAATATAAATATCTTAAATATAAGCTATATAGTATCTATAAATGCAGCCAAACATGAGGTTTTTGAAATCCGTAAACCAACAAAGTCTTCCAGTTAAAGATTTGTCAAATATTTGTTCAAGGTCCTCCATTGGAGCGGGCAAACCCAATCTGATACTTCTATGACCGTTTCAAAAAAACAGGCGTAACGTTTTTGATGCAATATCAATTTTATTGGTCCCGGAATTTAAAACGAAATGCACGAACCCCATTTCACATGCACAAAAGTGTGCGTCATCTATAAGATCGGGTTTGCAACTACCAAATGGGTCATCCTTTCGCGCATTAAATTTGATAAAACTTTTGGAAGAGAAACGTTCAGAATGAGATCACAATTTTGTGAGTGCTCACTGCCAACAATTTTTTGTGTCGCTCAATGGACCATCGATCTATATATAAGTGGCTTCGTTTGGTGGTAAAAATAAACTGGGTTGGCTTATACAATATGTTACCAGAAATAATTAATCCTCACGAGCATTTTAAGCCTTTCTGGGCTTCCTTACAATAAACGTTTCCCCCGCATCTGTTCCCAATACGTCCTTGCTCAATTCCTTGCAAATCGTACAATTTTTGAAATTCGCAGTTTTATATATTTTAAAGTTCAAGTTTTTATGTTTAGGATTTTGAAATTGCTCTAAAACTCTCAAAGTTATAGCGGTTTGCAAATTCAAAATTTTGCCTGGGACTGCATTTAAAATTCCCGCCACGCGCGCAAATAAGCGCATTCAGGGAAGAATTGTGTTTGAAAACAATCTGTCATATAAATTACACGGAATATCATTGTGTCGAGTAGTTCAAATAGATTTAAAGTTCCAAAAATTGAAGTATCACGTTTTATGATGAATTTCTCAAACTCGCTATCTCGAGTCATTCACAATCTCGATCAAAATGCCATGGGTTTTAGAACTGTAATTAAAATATCACACGTATTTCTGGCCATAGATTTTGACTCCAGAAAGCAAAAAGCCAAGGTCAACGCCGATTGCGGCGGGCGTGATAGAGCGTGCGGATGTATTTTGTATTTTGTATACATAACCACACCAGCACCCCGCTGAGGCAGGAAATACGCTGGGGGTGTGGTGAGGTGAGCACCTTAGCTTGGGAAAGGAGGAAAATCGAGAAAAACTGCTAGACGTCTAGCCTCCTGCGCAACGTCACCCACCACATTCGATGTTGAATGGAAGGATGGATGTTGTATTCATAGAGTGAGCAAGAACACTGCTCGAGTCAACGGTGGTCAAGCAAGAAAGCAACACTTCCCAATCCCTCTGTTTGCTTTTTGCATTCAGCTTATTAGCACCTCAGTTGTGTTCACCTAAAGCTTTGGCTAATTAGACAAAAAATCCGTACAGTTAATGTAATTTTGTAAAAAATTTTCAACATATACAGATAAACGTGGCTCCTATCCTAATACCTACTCAGAAGAAGGCATGAACAATAATTACATACAAACAATTCTGAGGATATGGATGTGTCACAAAGGAGGGGACGTGAACTAAACCAAGGGGTTTACCTCTAAAACGTTAAGAATCTCTAAACTTGGTCGACAGGTTGGGTATTAAAGGATTATAGGTATGGGTTGGGTGGTCATTAAAACGCGTTATGAGTACGTCCAAACAAATCCAATGCCCACTCAAATCATTTTATTGACCAGTTCCAGAACACAGAACATGATACTATATTGTTATTGTTATATGCATATAAAGTCGAATTCTGTTGACTCCACTCACACACGCAATTCAACTTTCAAACAAGGAGAATCTCATATAACAAGCTACTTAAGAATTTCTATATTTATTTATTTCGGAATTCATTCATTTATTCATTCACGATGGTATTACCTACTGGCATTATCATAAATATTCATGATAACAGAATCTTAACACTTTTCAGGAAGGGAAACAAGGCACAATTCAAGCAAAGATTTTTGGTGAAGAACCCAATCCTACTCCTACTCGTAAGTCGCAGTATTAAGAAATTGGAATTAGAATGAAGGAACATTTGTCGGTTTAGTTATAGGAAGAATGTTCGGAAATGGACCCCAATTGCCAAAAGATAAAACAATATTGGACGAAGTGTTGGGGGATTTGGATACTTTGGGAGCTGGAATGGTCAATTGTGTCACGAATGCTTGCAACGTTGTAAAAAATCAATTTTATTCTGAAGATAAGCTTATGAGGAGGAGAAGCAAAATCAGGTGGACAAAGAACACGAAATCGTGACGCAAATTATGGCATCGACTTAGCTTGCATGTAGTAGCTAGGATTTATTGGATATTCATATTGTTGTTTGGTATGCATTAAAGAGATATTTTATTTACAACTTTTGAATAATTAACATGGCAAGAAAAAAAACAAATTTGATAAAATTACACATTTTTGAATTGAATTCTAATTCAGGAGTATTTGTTTCATAACAAATATAAATTTAACAAATCCTTGAATTCAATTATCAAGAGGCTAAAATAAATGAACTGAGAAATGTCTATCGATTTGCGCATCCATTCAGAATAACAAAAACAAGAAGTTTCCTTTCATTCTTCGAGTCATTGAAATAAATACAATAACAATTTCCTTGCATAACAAGATCAAGAATGAATGAGCAACATTTAATTTACGGACCACATCAACATAACCATAACAAGCTTAATTTTCCTTTCGATCAATGTAGAGATTCTGGCTCCAGTAGTCTTGGTTATCTGAACAACACAGTACAAATTTAGCATGGAAGTGGTGTGACTTTCCATCACACCATTTCATTCACCCATGCCGTGCTCATGTTGATTTGGCCCACACTTTTTGGCAGTCATTCACATTTTAAGACCTCAACATTAAAACCAACATGTTACATACTACCTCGCAAGATGTAAAAAGCATGCGATTTTTTCCATGCACGCTTCAAGCTCCTGGTAGTTTGTGACGGGTGGAATCATATTAGGAAAAGTTTGACAATATATACTGCGAGTCTTGCTTACTCGGTTAACACACTTCATTTAACCAAAGAAGAGTCAACACACTTATTACACATCGTGATTTGAGATATTTTGAGACACGAGACTATAAAATCATTTAAGATGGTAAGAAATGTAACCTTCCTTTTTATGGACTTGTTATACATTTATCTTATTATGGTAAATTTGTAAGTATTTAATATCTGATTCTTATACCGTTTGAATTTTCAAGGACCCCAAATCAAATACAAGCCAAGCCAAAGGGGCGGTGGAAGAGATCAAATGCAGTGGTAGGTTGAGAACATTGCTAAAACCTTTTATAAAATAAAAAACAATTCTTTAATATTCTTATATATTCTTTAACAATTCTTTATGTTTATGTTTTTTGTGGAATATACAGGAAAATTGTTCGGCAGCGAGTCTTCAACACCGAAGGAGCCTATGTTTTTATGGGAGTCATGGGGGGAGTACTTGGAGAACTGGCAGCATAATGAAGGAAAAGCGGTGTCTAATTCGAATATCAAAGGATGAAGCAGTATTATCAACAGTACTTATAAGGAGAATATGATGTTTTATATTTCTGTATGTCAAACAATCTCACATGCCAAAATGTGAAGGAAATACTCAAGTTTAATAAAATACAATAATATTTTTCACCCGAATAGTTGTTCTGCTAATTTTGGGAGTGTGGGGAATGCAAACACATCATTTTGATTATCCCTAAAGCATTCCCCTTAATTTTTGTAAGCTTCTGCAAATATTACGGTGTATGATTTCCACGCTGAAATCAAGTTATGGGCGCACCAACTAGGCTAGAGGCGGGGACAGTTTTTATCAACGATGACCCATGGCGAACTGTCGCGACAACTGTCGCGCTTTAATCTTTTATCCTCTTCAATAAAATTTTTAAATCATACTCCATGCGCGTTTCCATCTTTATTCCTACTTTATTTCCATGATGGCTTAGTTATTATGCATGCCCTTGTGTTCGTCTCATTCTTGTTTAAATGCGTAAAAAATAAAAAGTTTTGCGTTTTACTTCAATAATAATATTTTAATATTTCCTTCAGTGATACAAAATTACTACAAACTCGTGATGTTTGGGATTGTCAATCACGAATTTTTTGTAAATCAAAATTTGCCTGTGTACAGCTTTTGTCCCCTCTATAATTTGTAATAAAAATAAAGAGTGTAAGTACTAATACGGGCACGAAGTAGTAAGATAATGGTATTTATATGAAGAATCATTGTCGAAACAAATCGCTGAACGAACTTTAATTTGGCAACAACTTTGAATACAAGATATGAGTTATTTGCCATATTTATAACGAATTATGTTTTTGATTCTCCAATTCAATTCTTCATTGCCTACTGCAACTGCAGCATAGCATTTGGCCTCCGTTTCCAATTTGCAGTTTCGTTCGGTGACATCAAAGATCAATAGATTGGGGCACCTCTGGACGCTGTTAATGCTCATGTTAATACAAACATATAATAGTGTATAATACCCTGGATATGGTGCGTAAAAAATTTCTTCATCTGAGGGACAGATTTCCGGGCGGATGATTGAAGTGGATATGACCGGTTCCGTTCCAGCAGTTGTGGTCGTGGTCGTGGTGGTCGTGGTGGTCATAGATGTCAAATTGATTGTTTATCTTAATTCCACCGGGATTAGATAGATACCATGTTGCATCATAAAGATTCTGGACGGTTATTTTCACTGAGCCTAAAGGGTCGTTTTCATTGATGGGAGTTCCGCCATCATAAAGCCAAACTTCAAAGCGGTACCAATATTTAATGTAAGCAACGTAGCAGTTACATAAGACTCGAGTTTAGCCTATTTGTAATTCCAACTTCTCTCTCAATCCAGTTGAAACTTGTGATGAAATTAGGATTTTGTGTTGCATCTTGGGAAGCTGACCGGTTATCCGTGTTCTTCCCACACTAGAGCGTATAGCGTCGTGTTCCTTTCCAAGAAAATTGTAGCATAACCAATGCATACGTCAATCCCACGGCAAATGTCTAAATGAGAAGCAAATAAATGTCCGCAGTTAAATTATTTGAAATTGTGTATTCTGAAATTCATACCGATCCAAGAAATGAATACGTGACGGTGAAGAAACTTCCACCGCGAAGCCCCGTCCCCCCAGGAATTCCATCCAATAAACACCGAATTATACGCATATTATGCACCTGGGATAAATTCCACTTAAAGTTAACCACAGAGTCCATTTTTAAAGGATTTAATGAGGCCAGCGTAACTTGCTTCTCAATTTCGGCGGCCTGTAAATTATGCATCATTTAGTATGTACATATTTAACAATCTCATATTAATCGATTTAACCTTATCTTGCGCTTTAGCGGCGAGTAGAACAGACGACCAAATTATGCATACCCGAGCAATTAATATTCCGGCATGAATTCTGTTAAAGAGGTATTGTGGCTGTCCCAAAGTTAGTGCGGTGTGTTCCACAAGGTAAAAAAATCCGGGGACTAAAATTGGCCCAATCACCGTGCTCAGTAGCCCTATTGCTCTTTTCATTCGAGTTACTTCCGCAATCTTAGTCTAGAACGGAAAACGAGAAAAATGTTAAAATTCAATTAAAGTGAATTAAAGCAACTAATAGGGAACAACCTGGAGAACATTAGATTCACTAATGTTGGTTTCAGTTGCATTTACAATTTCATTCATTGTCATGCAGACCAGGAGAACTAATGTGGAGGAATAGGAGATTAACAGCATTTGGTATTGGTTACGCGCCAAAAATAACCAGACAATGAGAACTTTTTGAAACGTTGAGCTTTCTCCAAACGATTGATTTTTGGGGATGTCCAGGAAAAAATATATCCCTGTGATTCTTGTCCAGTAGTTAAGAATATTTGTTGTACTCATAATAATACCCCAGATGTAATCACTCCATACAGAATAGCCCATCCCAAAAGCGCCATAGGAAACATTTTCAACGCCCAAGATTTTAAAGTCCCGCAGACTGTTTGGGAGTGAGAAAAGTCTTTTTTGAGATCCGTTAACATCAATTCCATTAATGCTTTCAAGTCTCTCTTACGAAACCAGAGAAGACGTTGCATTTGCGAAATCATAATCAATAGGAATGTATTCCCAAAAATCCAGTATATTACATCGGGTTGCTTTGTAATGTCCGCTGCGATGAGAACTCTTATATTAAGAATAGCCGCCAGAGATGCAGACAATTGAAGAAAGTTTATCTGACATTATCAAACATTATCTGAATTACAAAATTATTACCTGATTTGAAATCGTGACTTGGATCTATTATTTCTGACTGTAATTATTTTAGATATGAAATGTTTGAAACCTTTTGAATTCGCCAGGACTTGAAAGTTACAGATAACCCTTGCGATTGGGAGATTGGCAGTACCCCAGGTCTTGTACACAGGCATTTGCAAAATGCTATGCCCCGAAACTTCATTTGCTTCTCTCGCTTCCAAGCCTTAGTTAACATTGTTATTGGACTTGTGTCAATTATGGGATACTATTTTACCTTAAAGAATAGCTTGGTAAGGACGATGAAGGCGATTTAGATAAACTGGTGAGGTGAGAGAATTTGCGACGCAATAAGTGGAGACGATGATCCCAAATCAATAACTCGATGGATAAAAGCGTGTTTGATGTTTGATTAACGGGATTGATAACCTGGTTACGAATAAAGACAATATTCACTAGCCGACAGATGCGACACGCAAGGGTTGGGGGAGTTTTTAACTTTCACTATTGTAAGTATTTGTGGGCGTTCAGAATAAAAGCGGAATAAATGTGAAATATTGATAAACCGCTGATACATAAAGAATCTATTAAAAACAAACATGTTTGCTTTATTGATTTTTATTGCTGCTTTGCTTGGGAGAACTCTGCTTTTCTCGAACAAGTTGGTAGCGCATGTATCCTCGGATTCCTATTTTTCAGAAGGACAAGAAATCAAGACCTGAAATTTTTGATATTGTTGATAGAAATGTTTTATTTAGTACATGCTGGGCATTAATACAACCTGTATTTATTTATTTATTTATTTATTCATACAAGTGGTACCCACACTAGGCGGAAAGTTACACCACAGGTTAAAATACATAAGGAGATTGATATTGTTAAAATTAAAAATAATACTGAGACTCATACATTTATAAAAGGGTTCTCTATAATTTGAATTTAGTTTAGCTAAGTTAAATTAAACCAACTAACATTCATCATTTTCTATATCACAATTAGTATCATTGATTTGTTTAGTTAACAGATGTGCATAAGTTCGTCTCTTAAAGGTAGAAAAGCATTTAATGTTTGATAATTCTTCTGGTAATCCTAACCATAATTTGCTACTGCATATACTGAACGACGCATCTCCCCACTTGCTATATGATTCTACATTTGGCAACCTTATACAATTATTTCTTGTTGTGATCGTTTTAGGATTAGACAGGTTTAGATAATTTCTAAAATATGGTGGACATATATTGTTTAAGATTTTCCAACTTTCCTTCAATACCTCATATGAATTAAAATAGTTACAATTTAACCATTCAAGCTTTGTATTCATTTCATTTGAGATTTGATCATACTTCCTCTTACTTAATACAAATC
>JAQFZJ010001345.1:0-11053 GCA_034695645.1 Folsomia fimetaria
GCAGCCACTGGTTTGGGGATGAACACTCCAAATGATTGGGTTTGGCTCGCACCATTCTTCATAAAGTGCCCATCTACCATGTTATATAAAATCTACATAAGTATTCTTCTTTTTTAATTTCTAGGTGATTTTTTAGATGTACTGAATTCCTTACGTGCCTTTCTGAAAACAGAGGGATGATGCAAGTCTGGGTTCAACAAACCAAACACCAGCTTTGCATTTATATTCATCGACAGCGTAAACGGTCCCGTTCAAACACACTTTCATTTTCCAACTTTCAACCACTTTTGATTCAAAGAAACAAGACAAGAAACCAATTAAAATCAATTTTACTCCTCTCATTGTTTATTGGCTGTATAATGCATGCATGGAAATCAATGTATACTACATACACGAGACTATAAGCTCTGCACAACTGAGGAACTGCGATTATACATACCAAATACCAACAATAGAACTACAAGTTGTTTTGTATAATTGTTTGTTGAAATAAAACAATGTGGGAGTCGAATAGATAATGTCATTAAGTATGGTGTTTACACATGTATATAGCAATTGAAGGGACTGTTGTTTTAATTTACACATGTTTATTCGGCTACTCCGTATTGCGATGGACAAATAAACATTCATTTTCTGCACTTGTAATTTTTAAAGATGAATGCAATTTTTTGGCATTTATTAGAGAACCGGTGCAAATATTCTCCTACACAGTAGATGCAGCATTACGCTAATAGAGGTACATACATTGCTACAATCATTTCCCTTTACTAAATCTGCATCGAGATGGCATATTTATGCAGTAAAACTTCTCCCTGAAGAGAATGTGCTTAATGACCCTTTTAGTCAAACTTGAGAACATCAAAAAATGAATGAATGCTGATGTAGTTCTCACAACTTGTAATGTTCTGGTATTCCGTTTTCGCTAGTTGAAATGGCTTTAATTATTTTGAATAAATTATTAATCTATGCAATTTATGAGTCTTTTTGGTGTTGTTTTAATTTATGTTTTTTTGTTTCGTGTGGGCTAAACAGTATATTACTGTTTGGATTAATTATCAGTATTAATGGGCATCACGAAATAATTAATCGGAAAATCAAAGAGATGAAAGAATTGCAAAGAAATCCTAGAACTGAACATCCCGTCATCAGCAAAAAATTATACAACAATGATAATTTTAAAAGTTTAACGCACAGCGATGAAAGACGGGGTAAAATCTATCGTCCAATCCGCCGATTAATTTGAATTGATTAGCGGAGCAATTCTAATTTCTTTCACAGCTCGGTTGGCTTTATTCCTTTTTTACTTTAAAAAACATGAAAACATTCAAATGGAGAATGACAGATCCAATAATTTGTCCCACGACATTAAACCTTTCGTGAAGAATTTGATATACAATGATTTTATTTAGAATTATTTTATAAGATTCCACTTAACAGGTAGAGTGAGTTGTTGGGGTCTGCACAACATCAACAATGCAGGTGATTCAACCCATCACGTGGAAATGGACGCGTTGTACTTGTGCATGCTTCATAGTATATGCAGCAGTTGAATTGCATCATTCAAGTCAAGCCCTCTGTAAAACATATACACAGGTAGTAAAGTCAACCAGGTAAGCCCAGGGAAGGGTTATTGTGATTGTGCAACATCAACATCCCACCCCGAAGCGGAAAAGTCTCACGAACAAATGAACCCAACTACCAGACTGGTATAATACATATGTATGCAGACTTGTTAAGAGCCATAATGAATGGAAGAGCTGTGAATATATGAATTATAAAGTGGAGCGTTGCGCTTATAGTTTTGGTAGGAAATGTACGATTGTTAAACTGTAGTGCATGGAGAATATCTCCGATCTGTCCCTTGGAAAGTATTTGTGACGACTGAGTATGACGAGATGCGGCAGCGATCTCACCGCTTCGTCAGTTTCGCATTCACTATCACGATTGCCTCTCATTTCCCGTCAGTCCATTGTTAATGCGACACAGACAGGAGTACAAGCTTCAAACACGACAATGAATAAATATTTTTTGCGTTTACAACCATTGTCTAAATCAACTGTTGGAATTACTCTTGAATCCTCCAAAGTTCTCGGTCCCCGTGAGTGAATTTTACAGATATGAATATATAACAACGTTGCACCCTACCACACCACTACACATGAATTGTTGTAGTGAAGAAACCACGCTAAAACTTACGAATTCTACCTATACAATTTCCCTTTCATTGGATTTATATGTCCAATAATCACAATCAACAACAATGTGCGTTGTGTGTTTTAGTAAAATTTTTGGAATACATGGATTTATTAAAATAAATTGCGATGGTGCATCATATTATCCTATGCAAGGTCTGATATAAGAAAGCAACTGTGAACTAGCCGTGTCAGTGTCAATCATCAATGCCGGTATATTGGAGTGACTGTAGATATAACATAGACACATTTTAATTAGTTATTTCCTTTAATGTAAAATATACAAAAATAAATGGAGACAAAATCCCACCACCCTTGGGAATATTATGGAAATATTTTCTAAGAGTTGAATCAAGGTTTCCACTTCCAGATCTTTGTGAGTTCTAGTTTCTTTCAAGCACCTCCAGTTGAATAAAAGTGTGCGCTTTAGCTTTCAACAAGTCAACAAAAGTTAAAACGATTGACCTTGCATGCTAATATGTAAAAACGATCACTTCAGTCAAAAGTTAGGATGTAAAGTGAAAATCTGGATCCCATTGTTGCATTTAAATGTGCAAGTTGTGTTGCTAAATAAAAAATATAGCCTGCAGTGTACTACATATGTATGTAGGTATGTGTTTGTGAGAAATTTTGGAAGAATTCAGCAGTAGTGCATAGTGATTGACTATTGAAGCTGTGAATGTAGACATTAATATTTCATCTATCGTTAAATATTCTAGTAAACTAGACACAATTGTAACTGCTTATGAAGCCAACCATAAGATGCATTTCTACACTACATAATAAATATCATACAGAACATGCTACCTTGCACTCGGATAACATCTTCAGTTATTGGCAATTGCCACCGATACTAATTTATCTCAGTCAACACGGATGTCAATGAAGAAACGGTCAAACCGAAGGGAGACACATAAAGCGTAAAGCAAATATTCAAAGGAAACACCATGATTATCAATGGGATGAATTACTATTCGAACTCTCTGCGGTAATAACTGTTTTACTATTTATTACTTGATAACACATTAATTGATAATCAAACATCATTCAATACTTTTAATGGTCCCAGCTATGCTATGATTATTTTTACGACAAACATTATTAGAACAAAAATATTTGCTCTCGCTGTGTGTCCATGTCCATGCGGTAGTAAGTATGTTAACATATCGGGGTTTTCTGAGTCTGTTTTCTGTAAAGCAATCATCCATTTTACGTAGGTATATTAAGTATATTATCTCACTCGCATTATATAACTCTCCCACAAACTAATGCAAAACTTAGATAACGGCTTATCTGCAGATGTTCAAATTACATTTACCATTTATTTCCCATTAATTTCACCTTCGTTCATCATGTCAGTAGAGCAGTAAGTTTCTATTGCGGGTGGGATAAATACATAAATGTCAAGAATACTAAAACCAGAGTGAATTGAAACAGTCAAGCACTCATACAACCTGGAATTAATGGAATCGCTCACAATGCAATGATAATGATGAGACAAGATAACTGGCAATCAAGCCAATCGAAATCCATATAAGCGTATACTGCAATATATATGGTTGAAGATGAATCGATTAAATTGGTAGTGTTGGCGATAAGGGTGCTACTTTTGCCAACCTAGTTCCAGGCAAGTCATTACTGCTGCAGTTTGACTAGAGCGACAGAATAGGGAGCTTCCTGTCATTTTACACCAATTAGCTCGACTTTTCGATTTTGATTGTGGTTTGTGGTAGTTGAATTGAGGTATTCTTAACCAAACACACAAACAATACTTATATGTCATGTATAATAAAAACAACATATTTTTCTGGATGATTAATTTAAATTGTTTTTGTGTCGTGATTTTTTAGCACCATGAGTGGATCAGTGGAGCCAATCTTCAAACAGATTCCGAAAGGATCTACCTGTTTTCTCATTTATAGAATTGAGGTTTGTCAAATCTTATCATTGTTTTTCCCATTACATGCGTTTGTTTAAGATCATATAATTCATGTAAAATTGGATGGATGGGTTATTGTCGGTCGTTTCACATTTTTTAAGAGTCCCATCTCAAATGAGTTCAACTCTGACAAATTAGCCAAACGAACAAATGAGCAGCAACAAATGTGAATTGGTGAATAATAAAAGAGACCAAAAGAGAAATACTCGGCTAACATAAATTTATGCGCCTGACACAGTTGTTTATGCGCCTGACACAGTTGTTTAACACCGTAGTCCGTGGAAGGGCGTGTGTACGTACAATATAAGTACAGCTTAATTTATGCATGAATGATGGTTCATGGGGGATTTGAATAGGCCAGGCACAGGCTTCGTAAAACTGCCGACAGCCATGAAAAAGAACATTTAATGCGGATACTCATAATTAAGGTGCAAAACATCCACAACGCAGTTGAAAATTTCATCCTAAAAGAGTACTTACTGTTGTTATACTTTATTTTATTGCCATTTTCCATTTGCTCATCAGAGCAAAGCCATTAAGGAAAATATTGCTGGGAATGTTTGACATGACCGGCCAAGGTAGCAAGAAGATGGATATTTAATGCTTATCTATGGCTGCCTGTCGCTTCGAACGAACAGCGCCTGTTTATCTAATCAAGTGCTTGAATGATGTTCAGACCAAACTAATCACACATTGCAATAATTGAATAATTAAACAAAATGATCTATAATTGCATTACATACTAAAACAAATATGGTTTTTAAAAGCATCTTATTACAACAGTTTTACTAATATGTTCAAATATTTTAAAAACATTTTAGAAACTTCAAGTTGTCAGCCTCCCAAGAGACCAGTACGGAAGTTTCTACAATGGAGATTCTTACATAGTATACAGTGCATCCGAGCCAAACCAACCTGGTGGAATGAATGCCAAGGTAATCGCTTATCGGCCGAGTGATTTGCGGCATATCATGCCATTTTGTCGCTAGTCTTGTCACTGATTATTTTTCAATCTCTAATAACATGCTATTATATGAACACATTACTTAGCATTAAACATTCCGTCATAGGCATAGGCCTACCTCAGTTTCCTATCAATTTCAATTCATTTAATTCAAAAGGTTGATTGATGCAGCCAGATTAGGGACTTCCGTCACCACTTGGTGCATCTACAATTGCTTCAATTGTGAAATAATCACTGATTGAAGCGTTGATGAATAAAGTGGAATGTTAATTTATATACCGGCACAATCACTGAGTTTGGATGATTAAAAATAATTATAAATCATGGAGTTCTAATTATGATGCCAATAAATCGGTTAAAATAAAGTGATATTGATTATGCTCTACTTAAAATAACAATAGGAGAAGCCGGCCAGGGCTTTAGAACAACACATTCACTTTTGGTTGGGATCCAACACAAGTACAGATGAAGCTGGCGTTGCAGGTAGAACGTAGAACCTTACGTTACACATCTCATCACCATCAGTGTTAATGAAACAAAAGTGACATATGAATATGAATTAATTTTTAGCATATAAAACGGTCGAACTTGATGATTTCCTCGGCGGCGCTCCGATTCAACATCGTGTAAGAACATATTTAATACTTTCAGCCAGAAATTACATGTATTTATCCACTAATTATTTATGACCCCAACTCATATTTTGATTTCAAATATCGTCGGACTTTGCTTCCACTTTGGATAAATAAGATTGTTTTGATAGGAAACCGAAGGAGCGGAATCACAGCGGTTCAGATCGTACTTTCCTAACGGCATCCGGTATTAATGTTACCTAAATTTATCTAAATTTCAGCGGGTGTGCGGTAATCTTTATGATTTTTCTTACAACAATTTCAGACTTTTACAAGGCGGTATCGAAAGTGGGTTCCAACATGTCTCCCATGTTTTCACTCCAAAGCTTTTTTGCATCAAAGGCAAAAGACGCCCTGGTAGATTATAAGCTTTATAATTTAATAAAATCATGCATTTTATAAAGAAATTGTTATTATTCTCACTTTTAAGTTGTGCGTCAGCTTCCAAAAGTTGCTTGGAATAACATGAACTCCGGAGACGCGTTCCTTTTGCAAACAAAGGAAGCAATTTTCGTTTGGGAAGGGAAAACTGCTAACAACCTGGAAAAACTTCAAGCTGCCAAAGTACAATACTTTTTCATGATAGTTTGATTGTAAGTAATTCAACATGATCTTAAAACCGTAGTTCTGTGTAATAGGTGTCTCAGCAGTTGAAGGCTGAAAGTGGTGGAAAGGCAGTTATTGTCTTTGTTAACGACGGAGAAGAAGATAAATTGCCTGATGTAAAATGTTTATTTCATTATTCAGCTTCACTTGTCTTAAATGAAATTATCTGATAATTATTACTGATACTCTCAGATTGAGCGACAATTGTTCGAAATGAACCTTCCCCTTAAAGACAGAAACCAAATAAAATCGGCCTCTGACTATGCTGACGATTCTGTGGACCGTGAAGTTTCACATGAAATTAAGCTTTATCGATGCTCTGATGACGATGGAACGCTTCGTGTAACCGAAGTAAAAGTTGGGTTAGTAAAATATATTATAAAAACGCTACACATACTACAATTTTGTTATGATATCATTTCAAACAAAATGCAATACATGGAATAAGAATAAGGGCCGAGGAATAACGAGACTAATCATACTTATATTTCAGACCTCTTTTCCAGAGCGATCTTAGCTCTGGGGTAAATATACTCAATTAATGATGATGCAATTAATGTTTAAAAAACTTGTAATTAATCAAACGGTATGAATCTAGGATTCATTCATCGTCGATAATGGTACTCGAGGGATTTGGGTTTGGATTGGCAAAAAGGCTAGCCCAAAAGAAAGGATTGAAGGTAAGTGAAGTATTTGTAGACAATACAAAAATAATATTCTTCAATTGACATATTTTTAATTTTCTGGTTGCCCGAAATTTATCAGGCCTTAATTCAACTTAATAAAACCTGTATTAATTTAATTCGATTTACAGCTATGCGAAATGCTCAAGGTTTCATAAAAAAGAAAGGCTACCCTGACCACACACAGGTTACCAGGTATGTGTTGGCATTGCAGTGAATGTATCTCTCTCTGTGATAATTTATTACGCTCTGTTTTATTATACGTATTTCAAAATATAGAGTCATTGATGGAGGTGAGCCAGAAGAATTCAAGTCTCTCTTTTCTGCATGGAAAACCAAAAATGATAGTACAGGATTTGGTAGACAACATTCAAGTTCTGGAAAGGGAATTGCTAAGATAAGTCAAGCTAGTTTTGATGGTAAGAAAAAATAAATTAAAAAAATGCCTAAAAAAATACCTCACCTTTGTCTCATTGTGTCCAGCTTCAACTCTTCACGAACAACCTGCACTTGCTGCAAAGATGAAAATGATTGATGATGCTTCTGGGGCCAAAGAGGTGTACAAAGTGCATAATTTTAAATTGGTGGAAATTCCTCATCAGTTTCAAGGGTCCTTCTTTGAGCATGATTGCTACGTCATCAAATACACGTCGAATGGTAAGAATGCTATCTATTATTCCATTTATACAAATCGTCGCATGTTTATTTAGGTGTGTTTTGTGTCGTTTGTTTGCGGGTTATTGGCTTGATCAACGGAAAAAGTATAACTGAATGAAAACTGAAATTGACTTGTTTAGGTCCCGGAGAATACATTCTTCTCTATTTCTGGCTGGTAATGTCCGATTTCAATGATGTTCAAATTTTGATTACGTCCCAATTATAATAATTAATTCTTTGATGCCTATTAGGGGCTCAAAGCCACAAATGAGGACAGAGGATCAGCAGCGTTACTTGCCAAAGAATTGGACGATGAAGTTGGTGGTCGCGCAGTGCAAATTCGTATTGTTCAAGGAAAAGAGGTTGAGTATAATTATGAAAGTTTAATTACGACGGGAATTAATTCCTAATGTATATTTTTACTTTCAGCCTGCACATTTTATTGCGCTTTTCAGAGGAGAGTTCACAGTATATTTAGGGTACGTGTATTACATATACATAGATAGCTCTTTTGTTTCGGAAGACAAATTGCAATTGCATTTTGTATAACATATTATATATTAATCTTATGCCGATGCAGGGATGCTGATGACAGCGGTTATGAACCCGTGAAACCCTATCTTTTACAAGTACGTATGTAATACACGATTGACTTTGAGAACGGTTTGATCTAATTGTAGTTGATTGTTTTTACCACAGATTCGAGGAAATGTTCCAGAGGTTTGAAATTTGAATAGAAATGGGCAATTGATCTTTTTTCACAGATAGATTCATGATAATTACATACTTCTAGGAAGCCAGAGCTTTTCAAGTACAGAGACGAGCTGCCTCACTAAATTCGAATGATGTATTTGTATTGGTGGGTGATTCCTCCAGTTTCTTGTGGTGTGGAAAAGGTTCAACAGGGGATGAAAGGGAAATAGCAAAGAAAATAGTAATGCAAAACAACATTTATTATTACTTTAATGCACAAATTGTCCAGACTGTGTAGAATTAATAATGACAAAAAATAATAATTCTAATACCAATTGTACATATCAGGCTGCTCGGGATCGTGTTGACTGTATCACCGTCTATGAAGGTCAGTAAAATAATGCTTGTGTAATATATATATATTGGGCACTTGTCCAGTCATAATTGAGTCAGAAGTAGAATCGGAATTAAAGTATTATTTTGTTATACATACATAACTCTGGCATTTAAGATATTAACGATATTGTACAGGCCAAGAACGTGAAGATTTCTGGTCTGAAATTGGAGGCAAGGAAGATTATGCAAATGATAAGAGACTAGCAACAGAGTCTACTACTTCCGATCCGAGACTGTTCCAATGTTCCAATGCGACAGGAAATCTTAAAGGTAAATTGTATTTATAAATTAGTAATTTTTAAGGTATCAATGAAAATTTCTATTGCATTCTTAAGAAATTTTGTTACGCTCATTTATTAACAATTTATTTCAGCGGAAGAAATTTCCAACTTTAGTCAGGGAGATTTAGTTGAGGATGATGTTATGGTAAGGCGTAATAGGCTAACATTGTACTAATTATTATTTGACTGTGTCTATTAATTCTTCACTTCTACATAGCTTCTTGACATTGGGGATACTATTTTCTTGTGGTTTGGGAAGGTATCACGAATTCTTTTTCTTTATTCGTGTTGTAATATTGAAATAACGCTTCCCTTTTCTCAGGATTCTAATAAGGACGAACAACAAGGTTCCATCCTTCTTGGACAAAAGTATTTGGCTTCTGATCCTGCAGTAAGTATTATAATATTATTAAAACTCAAATAAAATATAACTATACTTTCATCCAAACCCATTTAATCGTAACATGTCTTTTGCCAACACAGGGAAGGGATTCGGACACTCCAATTCTAATTATCAAGCAGGGTGTCGAGCCACCGACCTTTACAGGTTTCTTTGGCGTGTGGGATCGGTCTTTGTGGAGCGTAAGTCTCCGATAGATCTTTTCATGCTCCCTCATATTAATTAAAGACAAGGGTAATTAATTTTCACAGAACAATCAAACTTTTGAGGAACTGAAGGCACAGATGAAGTCAGTACAACAACAGCAACGACAGTATTCTTACAATACAAATGAATGAAAAAAATGTTATTTTCATAATTTGTTTCAGGTCAGAACAGCCCGTGCTTTCAGCGTCTGCCATAACACTTATACAAACGAACGGCGTTGACTTTGAGTCTGCCAAAAAGTACCCTGTAGATGTGCTTTCAGAAAAAGAGTTGGACAAATTACCAGCAGACGTAAATCCTTCATTGAAAGAGGTAGGTATTTAATTTTAAATCTAATAACCATTATCCAATTACCAAAGGAAATGGTATTTTGAAAAAAGTACGCAATACTAGATTATACATATGCTACAGTCCTGTTAATTAATTTCAGGTACATTTGAGTGAGGCTGATTTCCAGTCTATTTTTAAAATGGACTACAAATCATTTGCTGACCTTCCTCAATGGGTAAATTTAATGAATTTTTTATTTGGTACTTTTATTTTAACCCACACTTTATGATTATGTCCCTTAGAAAAAGACTCAATTGAAGAAGCAAAACCTCTTATTTTAAATATAGACTTCACTAAAGAAAAATACTGGCTTGTTTTAATTATTTAAAATAAAGTGCCTATTTTAATCAGAAAATAGATGCGTAATTAATTGTCATAATTTGAGTACGCAAATAAAATCTAGATGCGATTTAGTAAAATATATATCATTTTATTTCAACTTTGATAGTTATAAATATTTTAAACGTCATTCGACCAGAACCAAATATCAGGTAAATATGAAATACATATAACTGTATGAATAATTTACTTAATTTGTTAATTATTAATCATCATTATTTGAATACCCATTTTGGGGTGAAAATACTGAATTATTAAGGCAATTTGCGTCACAAACAACAAACAAGCACACACGGATTCCTAGCTTTGGTTATACTAAAACACGACACAATACATATTGTAATCTCATTATGCAAACGATTGCGTCCGAAGGCATTGCAATTTGTGTTTCTCGTCCAATAATTAGTCTCACATTCATTCAGATCAAACTTATCACAAAAATACGTGGGTACATTGTTTGTACATTGCAAGTCTTTATATATACGTCACTCACTGCCAAACTTAACTTTGTGTTGCGTAAATAATAATTGTTGACAAATTTCTTCAATGATATCATTTCAATTCAGTCCTGCTATATTTTAGTGATTGTCAAAATCGCTTGAGATTGTTTATGATTGCAAACTTCGGAATTAACTTTGATTGAATGTCCTAAAATACTGGAACTACGTTGGTATTTTGCGATATGAGGAGACTGCAAATTCTTCAACGTCCGTGTCACTGTTTTCGCTGTCACT
>JAQFZJ010001346.1:0-11051 GCA_034695645.1 Folsomia fimetaria
AGTTGGAACCGTGGTGTTGGAACTTGACTTCCTTGTTTATAATTCTTGGAAATAGTTTAAGTAAAAATCAAAATGTCATAAAGATTCTCATTGTTTGCAATCCATTCAGTCGTTTATCTGTTACTTACAAGTTTATATTTTATACGGAAAGTTTTACAACCGACTATGGGATGAAATTAGTAAGCTCTACTCTTTACGCAAACTTACTAAGCTTGATTACTATTTTTGGAATTTACATTTGCTTGTTGAATTTACATTTGCTTGGTTTTTCATAAATGAATTGATTTTATTATCGCACTGTTAGTTCTGTTACCATATGAATATTTATAATGTACGGATATACACATAAGATACTCATGTGAATGCCAATAAATCACATGTACATAAAAGAAATAATGGCATCATCAATTTACTTAAAAAATGCCAAATTACAGCATCCTTTAACATTTCACTCTCTCTTAGGTATATGTCTTACTTAACTATCGTCAATAAAGTTCTGATTAAGACAAATTGTTTCGGACGGGCTGACTTAGTGACTTATGTCCTTGCGAAATGACTTTTGACCAAACTAACTTAATCACTTTTGACTTGTAAACTCTATTCTTCACAATACAATTCTCATTCACTTTATATGAATTGCCAAATGTTTTTGAACACTTAAACTCTTACTCAGACTTATATAATCACACTTTCGTACAATTTAATATATAGACCTTTTGTACACCACTTTTCGTTCTGTCCCCGGTTGGATTCTGTGACCATACCCTTGGAAATATCATAGTGCAGAAAGTAGTACATGTATGCGACGCTTGAATGACGCTTCATATATTTCCAACTGGAACAGGATTTGGGAACTGGACAGGACTATTTCATATTTGTAATCCATTTAAACATTACACGCAATTATTTCACAGGAAAATTTAGTCAATTCGAAATGGCAGTGACGTTGATGAATCTGTCCTATTTTATAAAATTTTGCAATTATTGGAAAAACTTGTGAATGATTTCCCCTCCAAGAGGATAATTCCAGCCGTGCTATTTTGTGCAACAGGCGCTCAGATTTTTAGTTTGTTTGATGGCCTGAAATTGCATAATGATATTCCTCTCCCAGGATTCTTGATATTCCCATGATTGCAACAGATTCGACAGGAATAAACATTTTGGTATATTCCCTTGCAGCATGGGTTAACCATAAGTCGTTGAGTGTTCTGCGGTCATTGAAAGTAAATGCGAAAGGTCTTTGTAAAAGGAAAATCGCAAGCTGTACGGCTGTACCGTACTGAAAATTTAATTTTGTTCAAATTTCATTGACCGTGCGACACAATTAGTAATTCAAAACTTCTATTTGATCCAAACTGCAAATTTAATTTTTATTAAATCGGATTTGAAAAGCTGAGAAAAATATATCAATACGATTAAGGTTGAATATGAAATGGGGAGTCGACTTTTAATAATTTGGCGAATTTTCAGCACGAATTAATGAACACTGAAGTTGAAATGTTGGGCAGAAGTGTTAGTATTTATTGTAATGCTTTTCAAACCCTAGATTTACTTAGAAATGTAAGAGATAGATTAATTTTTAAATGCAAACTCCATTGGCTTCATTAGGTGGAAACGAATTGGATAGTAATCGATTAGATGTTACATCTTATCAAGTCGAATCCAATATACAAATAATATGAATATACATATTGTCAAGTTGGGATGGATGGATAGTACATAATATAATTAAGTATGATCGCTAGCGTGAGAAGGTCAATGAAATAAGCGTTTGTAGTTTTGTATTCCAAATTTGTATTTGTGTTTATTTAATGACATTATAATTACTCACTAATTTAATGCTGCATTTAGAATGAAAACATAATGCAGGTAAAAGTTTAACCTACATAATAATATGCTTAAGGGCATTTTTTGCCTTTTAAAGTGCACCCCTTCAATTGTGTCCCCTTTCCAACAAACCGTTCCATAAAGTCCACATTTGTGCACATATTCCCGACACCACCCATTTCAACCGAACCACAAGTACTATCAGATAACCTTGTGGAGTTACTTTTTGATCCAGTAAGCAAATCATAATCCTCAGTTTCAACTTCTAATTCTTCGCAATACAACTTCTCCACCCGGTTATTTGCCCCTTGTCTTATCCAAACAACGTTCGTATGATGCCCCTTAATCTTGCATGACTTGATGTATCTAAAATTGAATATCAAATTTGAATTCGATCCATTTGAAATTCCAATCCCGTTCTGAACACTGTAACATTCTACAGCTGAAATGGTATTATCACTTCCGGTTAACTCAATACCATAGGAGCCTATGTTATTAAATTTAACACAATTCAGCTTATTTGAATCCCCTTTAAGAATAACACCGTTGTCGGCGTTGATAAGCGTGCATTGCTGTAGAAGATTTGAGCTTCCTTTAATTTGAATTGAATTAGTTCCAAATGCTGTCTTGACTTTGTACAACGTATTTCCTTTGCCCCTAATCGAAATACAAGTGTATGAATGCTCATGCCCAAAGATGGGAGGTGCATCGATTTCCACGTAAACGCTTTTAATAAGGCACTTATCACATGCAATTAGCAAACCGGGGATTTTATGATTTTGGGGTTGGATGTTAGCTCTTAGAATCGTTTTCCCACCACCGAAACCTCCCTCAATCCTAACACCAGAAGTTTTAAGTTTGAACGTTCCATGAAAGATACCTCCAACAATTTGAATTATTTTTCCTGGTGAAGCAGTTGTTAATAAGTGTTGCAATTCTACCGAATTTCTTGCTAATGTCGATTTTGAGATTATAGAAATTTCACTCATACGCAGAGAATCGCGTTTAGAGGTCAGCATTTTAATCAATTCGACTACCCCCTGCAACATAAAGTGATCCTTGACATTGTGGTATTGTCGTTCTTCAAGTTCCAAAAATTTCCGTGTCCGATCTTGGCAGCTGCGCACTGGATGCAGTAGTTCGAACAGTACAAGTGCCAGAGAATGTCGTTCAGAATTTGGGCGATACGCTTTCTTTGTTGTCCAAGATGCTTGATAAGCTCTTGAAAATAAGTAGGAATTTCCTGTAATACTTTCTTCGGAACTGGAAAAGTTGTTGTTGGCGTCGATATCATAATTTCGGCATATACCCAAGTCTGCAATTTTTACGGGAAGACGAAACCCATCTAGAAACAAAATGATGAACTGAATGAATACAGATCTTGCAATTGATATTTTGTAAATGTTATCAACTGGCCTTTCCTTGAATCCCAAGAAAACATGATATTGTCCGGCTTCAAATCCCGATGCAAAATTCCTTCCTCCTCATGTAAGAATTTTATTCCGTTGATTATTCCCCCAGCGATGGAAGCTTGCATTGATTTTATTTCGAAAAATCTAAACCATTCCGATTCCAGAGCATCGTCATCAACAGGTTGCACCAAATCTAACCATTTTCGCAAAGTTGGTCCACACAATTCCATTTCAATGCAGATACCTCGTACTTCCTTGTGTCGATGAATATTTCGCCTTTTACTCTCCCAGAAGTCAATACCAGTCAGTGGATGACAACTGGATATTAATTTGTCATATGTTTCAAGTGTGATACTAATTTTCCATTTCCTCATCATTTTAATCACGTTTTCGTGATGCTTTCCTTTAAGCACTTTGTACTCACCGAGAGCTCTTTTCTCCATTTTCGCCAATCTGGATTTAATTGTGCAGTAAGTTTAAATCTGAATTCTTTTATGACAATGCAGAACTTACATCTCAGGATCTAAGGTATGATCAAAAACTGAAATTTTTAGTGCAGTGTTTCTTGCGGATTGGAAGACCAATCCTTCTGCCCCACCCCCTAGGAATTTAGCAGAAGTTCCTCCTTCTACCCAAAATATTAATGAATTTATAAGATCCATTGCGCAGTGCAGCAGATAACGGAGAGTCAGTCATCATGATGATACAAATGAACCCAATAACGTTCAAGTTGTACAGAGTTAAATATGATATCATACCACAAATTATCAATTAATTGATTGATTTTGATATCTATAACATCAACATTGCTGATAAGGATGCCGGATATTGTTTCAATTGATGGAAGATTGTTGCTTTTAATTGAAAATTATATGAAAATGTAACGTATTGAAAGGAAATGACCATAAAAGCATTTATGTATATGCATGTACGTATGAATGGTTGACTGAATGAAGTCAGTTATCGTGCAACATTCCGAGTTTTGCACTTATAAATTAGTTGGACTAATAAGCAACAAAACCATACGTATGCAAATGCCACACAGTAGCAGTATTGCTGACAATTAAATTATCTCACTTCTCAATTACATTGTAACTCTTTCACTATTGCTCACGGTTGCATTTCTCTTCATATGGTTAAGTAATGAAAATCTTTAATCTCACTTGGAATGTAAACGCGTGCAAAACTGATATTTATTCGATTTGGAATTGTTAAATCAAAGAAAAAAGAAGCTAATAAAATAAAGTTATTCGTTTGTATGAGTTCTCCTCTTACAATGCACACTTATTCTGATGTTAATCGCCGTACATAATAAAATCAGACCATACAAACTGTGCCCTCACTCAATTGCAACTTTCATATATTTAATGCGAGAAGTTTTTCGGTTTTCAAAATAGAGAAACTTTATCGAATTCTTAAAATACGGGTTTGTATGTAATAATTTGTTTTTATTTTGACATGCAATGCAACGCATTTAACATTTTGTGGCACATATGCTCTACATACAGAATTGCATATCAAAAAACAGAATATGAAATAAGAATAGATACAAATTTGAAAGAAATTCGAAATTGGGAAGATATACATTAAATTTGGTAACTTTTTTCTATGAAGAATAATAAGTATATAGAATATTTAAGATTTTTGTAGTCTGACAAAAGATTCTACCTAAACCTCCTCAGTAGCAAAATCTTCACAGTTGGGTAGGTAATCACAAATTCTATCGAAAAGCCTTTCGTTATCATCGCCAAATTTGTCCCAGTCCTGAAAAATAACAAGACGTTCCACTTTCGGAAAGAAATCCTTATACCCCACGTCAAGACCCTCCGCCGTGAAGAGACCTTCCATCAATTCCACAATAAGGTCAACATCCTCCATCTTGACTTTCATCTCTTTCAACTCAGGATAGAAGCTAATCTCTCCAAGCTCAGCGTCACCTTGGTTAAATCGGAACCTTGGAAACATGCTGGTGTCATCGGATGTAGCGTCACAATTATGGAACATGGCCAACAAACCGAACTGCAAAACTAGAAATAAATTCCTAATTATTATACTCCACTAAAATACTTGTATTGTTCGCCTTATACAGTTCGCCAATAATCCCTGCTATATAGGTATTACCCAATTTCTCCAGCTTCGTCATATTTGGTAGAACCAAAGTAGCGTCCCAAGGAACAGGATGTTCATCAGTAATGTAGGACGTATCTTCATATTGCAGGGTCAAATGCGTCAAAGCATCTTTATACTTGTTCAGTATTGGTTGGATAAACCATGTATTTGACCTGTCAACGGTAAAGGTCACCTTCCTCAAGGAGACAAACTGCTGAAATCGATTGAGCAAGATTCTCTTAGATAAATTTCTTGGTGGTGTTTCGATTTCCTCAATTTTCCCAAATCTCCCTCCATGAGGATCTGTCAGCTTGTTAATTTCAGACAGAGCCAAGGACACAGCAATACCATTATTATCGCTGAGTTTTGCCAAATTGGTTGCAGTGGATAGAAGTCCAACCAGAAATGGGCGCATCTCTTCACTCAACTTGGTCCAATCTGTCCCTCCATAATCCTCGTCTTCATCATCATCAAGTTCATTATCATTTTCTTTTTCATGAATCACAAATCCAAAACTTTTAAGCGAATTCAGAGCACAGTGTTCTGGAATGCAAGAACGGAGGTCAATGACATCATCAGGAATATCCATTTGCAAGGTTATCTCCAGCTCCTCCACGTTGCTCATTTTGAGAAATATTTGCTGGTATTGCTCCCCATTTAGTGACCTAAGTAAAGAACAATTTGAGGATTAAATATCTCAAAAATGAGCCAGCTCACACTGATAACTTACCTTCCAGACTTGTCCAATCCAAGTGCAGCTTTCTTTACATTATTTCCAACCAATTGCATCCATTCAAGGAATCTTGCTGTCCTCACCTTAACTTGTTCCTCGTCTTCAGTGGAAAAATTCCAATAATAATGAGGTGTTGAACAACTCAGGCCAATGTTTGGATGGATCGGAGCCCCGTTTTTGACAAGTTCAAGATGTGTCGAAATTCGATCATGGTCCGTTATTTGTAGGCAAGATTTCGAACGGATGAATTTTACAGCCTCCTTATTCCAATTCCAATTTACGAGAGTACAATTCTTCAAATCTGTGAGGGACAGATTTTCCAATATTTTCGCCAAAATCTAAAGCCAAAACCATTTGTTACAAAATTTAAAAAAAAACAAATTACAAAATGTTTCTTTTAGTTTAATTCCGATAATAATACTTACCAAACCATTTGATAAGCACTGGTCAACAACCTCTTCACTCATTTTAATTGTTGTGGAATTCTAATGGGCAAAACAAGTAAGATGATATACATAATATGTATAAATATATAGTTGAAATAAGGTTACATAAATGTCAATATTTACTAAATATGTATTCAATTCAGTCAACTCTCCCAACAACCCTTACCTTACTTCAATCCAATTCCAGCAAACCAAAAACTAGCCGAGAAATTCCGAAAAATTTAATGTTGTAGCGTGGCGTGGCACTGACGATCTGTCGAAGGGACGACGATACACTGCACGGACCGGCTGACTTTATTATTATAGTTAGTGAGCGTGTGGAAACGAGTGATAGCAATTTGCATTCCAGTAGTTAGTGGCAACTCGACACCCGCCTGTGCAAACCGATCGTGAGAAAGTTTGTTTGTTACAACAACAAAATAGAATGACATCACTTTTATAATAACGACTTGACAGTAAATTAAGTAGCCCAATAAAAAATATAAAGCAAAACCAAATCAGACACTTGTACTAACAGTATACGTAAATCTATGCATTCAAGCCAGTAATATAAAATGAAAATAATGGATGACAGTCCCAATAATTTCTTCATGGTATCTAATAGGGGGAACTATAGGAATAACCAAATATCGTCATTTCTATATGAATAGAAAAGGAGTATCGGATCATGTTCAGGGTCTTAAATTACTGTGTTTTAGTTAACAATTTGATGTATTTGTTCGCACATAATCACGAGTACAATGCAACCAACTAATAATAAGGTAATGAATCAACGAATTCTTAAATTAAAATACAGATCCACTGATCCAAACTGCAAATCTGATTTTAATAAAATTAAACAGATTTACGAAAATATTCATCGTCAGGGTTATCGTGATATATTTCATATGAACAGTAGATTTAAGTGCTACAATTAACACGAATTTAACTTAATTATTGCATAATAATGTGTTTAAGGGTACTTTCAATTCTAATTGATGATTTAATTTATTCTGTTAAATCCGTAATGCCATACAATCTGAATCTGTAAATAACGCTACTCAGTATGTGTAAGCCAGCCAATTAATCTGCATTAAATGACACACATTTAGGATATTCGTTTTGGTAACCGGTCATTTTCAATTTAACAATAGCACGGTATGATTCTTGTTAACAATTTCGTTTTGAAAAAACATTTCGTTGCAAAAACATTGTGTAAAATCATCTAAAACTAGATTAGGATGAACGAATTCCTCCTTCATTGTGTTTATAGAGGTTGCCTACATCGTAATAATGTAAATTGCATTAATATATATATATATGTAAACCTTCACTACTTGTACATGTTGTGACACCGACATACTTCGGCATGATACTGGCTTTTTTCGATTTGAATTATTTACAGGAATTCATAACATATTTATTAGTTTGTTAGTTCAAATAGTAAACTTTGCCTGTCAAAAATCAATACTGGCTCACATACTGAATATTCAAATTAAACTTGAATCTTAAAAGTTTTAAATGTATTATTACTAGACATCCGGTTCGCATCCATTAGTCTATCACAAAACATTGATCTACGTGGTTTTAAAAGCATCTGCTGTATTCATAATGTCAAAATGATGCATTTCTCGAAACTACGTCATTTCCTAAAATGTACCCCGTTTGGGTTTGTTGACAAAACAAATCGCTTAACAATTCATGTGGGGTCAAATCAAACACGCTTCTTCAGTCTTCAGATGACTCTGTATCATCACAATCATGTACTGTGTGGGATTTTGACTTTCAATCTATACTATAATACATTCAATGCAGACAGACTGCAAGGGTTCGCGTTTTGGATAATATTTGTGAGGACATCTGTAATGCAGTGGAATTACGGTAGACAAGACGCAAATCCAAGTACTAAATGTTTTCTTGGAATTTGAGACTGATGAGTAAAGGGAGGTTTATTATCAATTGATAACATCTATCATTGTTTCTTTCATTACCCCAGTATCAAAAAACTTCCACTCTCAATCACGATAAAGTCGATGAAATATTTCATCTGTGTGCTCCAGGCATCTGCGGTAATTATACCAGTTCTGTTGTTTATTCCTTTGACATATCGGCCATGTTCGCCACCTTTCTTTATGTCCATGTTACCCGGATTCTGTAGCCCTGACAACCTTGGAATATTAATGCAGATACTTGTGCATTTGTTTGATTCCTGGATGACCCTGGGTAGCTTCCCTTCCGGTAATGCATGCATTGGGTTCCATCTGTTTGCCGGATCCACCTGCATGTTGAGCTATATATCAGATTTGAATAGGTATAAGTGCATTTGCATATTTAATTGTATTTTTATATTTAATTCACAGAAAAAGTCAATGCATCCGAAATCGAAATGACGTGGATGAATGTGTACGTGTTAGGCATAGCCATTCATATTTTCAGCTTTGCATACCATATTTTGCATGTTAAAAAGTTTCATTAGAAATAAAATACTTTTAAAATTGAGTATTCATCAATTGTTAAATTGAATATTCTGGCTTAATGGCTTCATAAAATGCACAATAAGATGCAAACGGGTTTACACACCAATGGATTTGGACATATTTTGCAGAGCACGTCTTGTCAACATAAATAATATTTGTTGAAACTTTTTTAGCAGAATACATCTCAGTTTAAATATAAGAATGATCTACTCCAGTATAAATAAATGTCATGAATTACAAACTCATACGGGCAACTGCACTAAAACTGATAATTTAATTTGCGAAAATAAACAATCTGTTGGTTAAATTCAAAAGCTTAAAAAGAAAGTACGAAAATTTTGACATACATCACCGTTTTGGCCAAAGGTAACTTTCAACTTATAGTAATGGGAGTGTATAAACTATTTTGTGCAAACAATCTTATGTACATAAAAATCATTTGTATTAGTATATACTAGAAGAAATAATTTCTCGATTATCCTCTTTATAGTAAAACACAACACAAAATTACCAGAATACAGAGAATGATTACAAATTATAAAAAAATGTAAATTACACCGGGAAATTCGAACGGAATAATCCACTTCGCGCCAAATTTTGTACACATAATGTCAACAGTCATAGCCACGTATATACCAAGTTTCAAGTTTCTATCGTAGAAAATGGGTTCAAAAATTGATCACAAAGAGGAGGCGTCAGTGAAACTAGCTTCCATGGACCAGCTACTTTTGATGACTTCTCTAGAAAAGCTTCTGCCTGAAGTACTATAATTTAAAAAAATTCATCCGACTAGTGTCAGGTGACTTAACAGGGATGTCTGTATCAGTTATCAAGGTCATCCCCGTCCCAGACCTTAAATCTGTAGCGTATTGTTGGGTAAACTTTGCCGTATGATTTGATGCTGCGTTGTGATGGATCAAGACTTTCTCCAGCTCGCTAGGGTACAATTTTGGACCTTCGACCTCGAAAAAGTCTCGTAATATGTTCGCAACATACTACTCCGACTTAATTTTTGCATTTGGCCGGACAGGTATCAATGGTTAGACTCCACGGCTTTAGAGCTGAGTCGTATATCCGATTTTCGGATAGATCATCCATCCGATCCGATCCATTTCAAATCGGATGGATCGGATTTTTTTAAATGGATAAAATCGGATTTGGGCGGACCGGATTTTTGGAAATCGGAGAAAATCGGATTTGGGTGGATCCGATTTTCAAAAACGGATTTGGCTGGATCCGATTTAAAAAAAATATGATTGACAGTGTTACAACTACAATTATTTGCTAGTATTTTTCGCGTTTTTGCACTTAATTCATCGCGTATAGTGCAGTTGAAGTATGCTCAAAATGGATTTATCCAATTTTCGGATACATTATCCGATCCGTTTCAAATCGGATGGATCGGATTTTTTTTCAAAACGGATAAAATCTGATTTGGACGGATCGGATTTTTTTAAATGGAAAAAATCGGATTTGGGAAAATGGACATCCGACTCACCTCTACACGGCTTGTAATTGCCCCAACAACCATGAATCGGCAAGAGAACTTTTCTTTTTTTCACAGACGTAGATAGTTTGCAACTTTATTACCGTCCTTTGTGTAGAAAATTCTACGTGTCCCGTTGCAATCGTGGACGTCGAAGGGGGTATGGTCTAGTGTGACATCAAATTCTTATTTTTTTCTTGCATAATAATAATCGTAGAGCTTTGTAGAGTTTGTCTTCCTGTTTTGAGTATGGGACGGTTTTATGGCGTGAACTGGCCTTTATCTGAACGGTTTTGGCCAAATCCTGATCTATGATACAATTATCTGCAACGTCGGTCATTGGTTTGCGATCTGCCTCTGATCCGGGGGATTTTCCTATCCGTGAGTCGATCAATTTTCTTCAGAGTGGCCGAATTTTTATTTTTTGAGGGGTGCGTATTTCGTGATACATCTTGCCCGGATGAAATTCATTGTCTTTTGATTGTTTGAATTTATTATCACGGGGGAATTTTTGTATCACAGAGTTTACGGAATGAAAATAATGACGTGGATGTAAAAAAAATCGTAGCACTTCACTGAAAA
>JAQFZJ010001347.1:0-11047 GCA_034695645.1 Folsomia fimetaria
TGGGTCTTGGACAAAGTATTTTGTCGGATTTGTTGTCATAAGGACCCATTAGGATGACCCACACCGGTTTTTAAATGTTGTTGAATTCAGCTGAAATTTCGTATGGTGATTGAAAATACGAAACTACGGAAATATACAGCGATAGTTTAACGGAATTTTTGCCTGAAGGGGTCGTATAGGATGACCCATACCGGTTTTTTAAACTTGATGAATCGACTTGAAATTTAGTAGGATGGAAATCGGCTTGAAATTTAGTAGGATGAAAATCGGCTTGAAATTCCCCTCTCATAATGGTTTTTTATGTGAACTTTGGTAAAGTGTGAAGGTGTAAAAAAAACACTGGCTCGGGCTAATATAAAGGCTGCACTGTAGGTTTCTTGTTTAACATTGGGTTTAAATACATAGATTGCTGTTCATGGTTAAAATGCGGAATTTTATTTTGTTTGTGGTGGATGTCATGTAATGAAATGTTAGCAAATTAAAGATTCGACATCCGTTCGTCTTAAAGTGCGGTGCGATCATGCGGAACAAAGGAGCAAGACAAGTAAGAAATACGATACAAGATTTTATGTAAAAATCCACTTTCCTGGTAATGTATTTGGGTATGTATGTATGTATATTTTATCTTTTTGTAGGGTAAGCATTAAAAAAGAAAAGAAGGAAAATTGATGGTTAATTGTGTATTTTATTTGATTACATTTCATTTCACTACATATGATTATAATAGTAATTGTATAACTTTGTAATAATTGGTCCCATTTTCTACCCGAAATTAGAGCATTTCTAATAAATCCTTTAATTATAATAATTAATATATTATTTTTCATATATTCATCAACTGATAATTAATTAATTAACTACGTAAAACGAACGTATAACATTTCTTTTTCCCATTATAACTTCAGACTCATATATTTTCAAACAGATTGAATCGTATTGAATTCTGCTTCATTTTATTGCAATTATTACTTAAAAATATGAATATTAGAATTTACTATCTAGATATCTCATTATTTTTCTCATAATATTTGAAGAAGGTCAGGGAATCCTTAAATTCTAAAAGTATAGTTATAAAATAATGTACTATAATTAATGGAAGCTCTCATTTCCCTGCCTGCTCATTTATTCTACATGTACTTTTAGCGATTGTGGGAATATTGCATATTACATATTTATAATAATGCACATATATTTATGAGATTGTCGTCTCTATGTATTAATTAATTCACTGCCGTTGTGGTTGGCTGAGGTTGTGGAGGTTTGAAAGCAACTGGCCGATAACCTCGGGCCATATTATTGCTGTATGGCTGTGCCTGAAAAGAGACAGAATTTGGTGGGGTGGGGCTAAGGGAAGAGGGGATTGGGGTTGGCGTCATTGGCGAAAGTTGTTGAGACGACTTATTCTTGGACTTTGACGTTTTGTTATTCGACTTTGGTGGTCTCTTTATCATAAGTTGAGGTCCAATCGAGATAACAGTGGTGTTGGACTTTTGGCTTAGAATTCTGATGGGACTTGCTCTACTGCTATTATTTTCACTCTGGAAATAAAAGAAAGCAATAATGGAGAAAGTTGAAACACGTTTAATAAGAATTTATGTACTATTTACCATTTGATGGAAATATGAATCTGTAGCGGTGGAGGAGGGAACTGGACTTTCGGATGGGGGTGGACTAGTGGAATACTGACGGTAGGAGATGACATGGTGACCTTGGCCAGCGGTGGAGGATGTTCTAATGGTTTGGGTAAGGTTTAATTAACTGTCCCTAAAGTTAAGTTACCTATGTATATATTCATATCGCATACATACCTGTGTCTACCATACCCCGAGGACACATTACTATTCAACCTGCTCAGATCACTTGTACTATTTCGAAAATTGTCTGAAGGTGAGATTGTAGTGGGTGGGGCTGAATGCAGACTCATGACGCTGGATGCCCTCCCAGATCCACCAACTCCAGGTCCACCTCGGGTGACCAAATGATGAGCCCAATCCCTCCGATAATTATCTCCACCAGAATGAACAGAGGGACTTGAAGGACCAGACATGTGGAGATTCTGAGAACTTCCTAGGATTGAGCTGGGTCTTTCTTCCGAAGCCAGGTGCATGTTGGAACTTGAACCATTTAGGCCTAGAAAATAATTAAGAAATAAGATTTATCTAGAGCTATGTAAAGCAATCCACATAGTATAAACTCACGGGAAGCATTGACCATGTAGGGATGCGGTTTGACAGGGATGTCACAAACCACTTCGGGATGAACGGTTGCTGCGATAGTTGTGGAACTTGAACGACCACTCCCACTAAATTTACTGCTGCTATGACTTGCCGCTCCCCGAGGACGTCTGGAAGGGTTGGGAAATATATCACTGCTGGAGGAAGACTTTTGCATGAACCTTGAACAAATATAGAGCATATATGGTTAAACCAAATCAAAATTCCTTCAACTTAAATTGTTTATACTTCCACGGGTCATGCATTTCTCGTGCATTATTATGCACAAGTTGATTTTTAATACAAACTACACCACACCTTATTATTTTGTATTAATTAAGCAATCGTCTTCATACCAAAGTCAGAAATTGGTAATAAAGTGTCAATATGGCCATCATGTTCATTCTGTACATTTGAAAGTGTTATTTTACAATCTCAATTGGGACTCGCAATTCATCTATTCCATTGCAATATGAATTAGTTTGGTTAGTTAAATACAAGTTAGTTTCATTATTTTTTTTACAAATTCCATGTTAATGTTTTAGAATTGATATCCCACGCCTGAATATCTATAACATCATAAAAATACATACTTTCCAAAAAAACCTTAAATGGTGTTGTAGTACTATGAAGTTGACCATTTTTGTCTACGTTTTGTCAGGGATCATCATGTCAGTTAAAGACACTGTCCGTCCAGTCCACTACTGTCCATGTCATCCAGGTGCAAGTAAGTCCGGGATTACATGACATTACATAACATACGAGTAACACAACACACACTTCCTTCTTCTTTAACGACTAGCAACTAGCAAATCAACTAGCACAGCACTAACAAGATATCATTACCATTAATTTTCTTTTCTCGGCAGGGGTGACAATCGACGACACGTAATTTACGAGGACTTTATTGTTTGCAACCAGTTTCTTCCTGTCTGTTTGCGTGAGTGGCATCGTACAGCAAGAATTTTGAGACGATATCATCATTAAATTGAAAGTCTTGTAGATTTCATCCACCCATGCATATTTAATATCGGTACATACGAACAAACTTGGGTGCATGCGATGGAATATTTTATTGAAAGTTTTTGGTGCATGTTTAGTTTGTTGGTTTGGTAAACTGGTCTTGTGATATTATCCAAAGAATTTGGAAGGTGTCATGGGTTGCTTTTTACTTGACATAATTAATTGCATCGGCCACAACATTCCTTCCATCCATTGGCCGCAGGTGAGGTGTAAATCAAATCATAAACTGGTAAAGTCGGCTTCTTTCTTTCTTCTGAAGGATTCAAGTCCAGCCAAATTCGTGTATTTCACATTATTATTATTATTATTATTATTATTTAAGCTAAATTACAATTTACTATACTACCTATAGGAAGGGGCGACGATTGACTGTACAAGTAGTGTATGTTGTTATTACAAAGAGGAGGTAGTTAATTTTACATGGAATGTTTTAAGTTCAAGTTTTACTTATTGAATTGACTTGTTGAATGCATTGCTTTAGTTGCATCATGTATTATGGCGAAAAGGCATTCATTTGAGTGGTCTCTATTTAATTAATGGGGTTGTCATCTACAAATGCTAAGCGGGCTATAATGCTGTGTAATTGCAATAATGAACATTTTGGGAGGGATGCATTTTAGGTCGACAACAGTAAAGTTAATTTATGATGTGTTGTTGTATGTAAGTATGAGCTTTGTTTCATCACATTCATTTGACATTTGTGGAATTGTATAGCACTTCAAAATCTGCAGTTTATCACCTATATCTACATAAATATAGTTTTTTTGATACAAAATCTCACCGGCGACAAAAACTGCTTACAACTGTAACACGTAAAGCTTGCGTTTATGGTAATTTTAAAACACTATATGTCACATATATAAAGGAGTCCATTTTTATGTAATATCCGTATAAAGTCTATAAATTTGTAGTCGTTTCAATTCAAGTCGTTATTCCCATGGTCTGGTCCAATTGGAGAAAGTGTTTGAGTGAGCATAAATTTCAATCGTAACGTATAATTTAAGAAAATTGAGCTTGTCCAGGTATAAAAAGATATCCGCTTAATTGAAAGAAGCTTTTCTCTCTACCTTGCCGGACTGAGGGACTGTTGTCGCCCTGCCCTCCGATAATCACAGTATTGCCGGGTTTCCTGGCGATACTCTGAAAGTTCTTGGGTCTGGCCTTGCCCTTGTGATGGAAGACCACTCCTCTTTTTGGACGCCTAAAAACACAAATAAAAATAACAATTGTATCCCTGAGTGTACCGTCAATATGAAGTTAACACGGTTTGAATTCGCTGTTACTTACACTTATCAGCTCTTTCCGTAGATCTGTGGAACCATTTGAATTTGAAGAGTTGTTGGAATTGCAGAATGAGCTCACTGTCACAGACGCTGGAGCACCTTCTGGCTCTTGTCGTTGTGACATCATCCTATTGTGGCCTTGATTGTAGTCAAGTCTTGGTTGTTGTTGTTGTTTCATCCCATTATTATTCACCCGGTGATCTCCACCAGGATTTTTACTACCAACAGAAAACTTTTTTGCTGCCACAATCACTGGAGGTGGTGGAATGGACTTGGATGCCGGAATCTGTTGTTGTTGTTGCTGTTGCTGTCTCGCTTTGGCTTCTGCTTTCCTTTTCTTTTGAAATTCTTCCTCAACCCGTTTCATTTCTTCAATCTGATATCAACACAGCAAAATAATACTCAATATCATGATAATAAATAAACAACGTAAATTAATTAAATTCAATAAAACACACCTCTCGAAGACGTTCCTCTTCCCGTTGGTCAGCTTCACGGGACAATTCCGCCTCAATTTTCCGCCTCTCTTGCACCCTTAGGGTGGATTGAAACTTGAACTTTTTCTTATTTTGAGCTCGGCGTTCCTCCTCCTCTGCAGAATATTTTGGCTCCATCGCACTATGCGATGATGTATTTGTGATGGTCACATTACTGACGTGAAGATTCGTCTTTCCCTGTGGACTTTCTCCCCGACGGTGAAGGTATGATGGTGCAGATACCTTGCGGTCTCTAATACCGCCACCTTCCACCTCAATATGATGAATTCTCTCCCTTTTGTCGAGAGAATTTTTATTATTGTCAGGAATTTTGCGGAAAAGTTGTTGCTCCCCGGCATCCAATGCGTCTACACTTCTCGTCCTCCTCCAACTCTGAGCAGCGTTCTTCTGATGAAATACTTTCCTTGCATCATACGACGGAAGATACATGATGTGATGGGAGAATGGGCGACGACTCGTGTCATTTTCATCATCGTCATCAATATTATGATCATTATCATTACGGTGATTTATGGTGACGAGGGTACTGTTGTCGGTGGCTGCTGTTGTCGCCTTCACAGGGAATGGATCCTCAGTTGTCAATTCCTGTTCCCTTTCAAATTCACCTTCCTCGTATTGATCCAAATAATCGAACAAATCATCTCGCATCAATTCTTCTGAATCTTCTTCCTCTCTCAGCTCAAGTTCTTCTTCCTGATCCTCATATGATGCGGAGGATGGGGAAGAGTTATTGAAGTTCATGTTACTTGGACCATAACCAATTTCTGATGATCGCTTCTTATTCAATACACCACCACCACCAGAACCACCACTGCTGGTTTGGGTGAGGTTATTATTCCTTTTGTTGGCGGCGTGAGTTGCAGTGGTTCTAACACTTTTTAAATTATTAGGGTCGGAAGATGAGTACGAGTCAAATTCATCGTCTAGTTGAAGTTCACACTCGAGCTCATCTTGCGATAAATCTTGGTGGTACGGTTTCTCAGTGGAGCGCTTGTTATTTCGACCCACAATGACTTCAACAGGTTTATTCTTCTTCTTGTTAGGTGGTGGTGGAGGGGCAGATGATTTCTTATTAGTAGTTTTCTTGGGGAAGTTGTTGCTTTTGCGGAAGTTGTTAAAATTGCTACTTTCTTCCAATCCTATCCCAACAAAGTTGAGAGAGTTTGGTTCGCTTCTAGAAAGAAACCAGTTTGTGTCCAGTCCAACAAAACCATGGTTGGTTGGTGCTGGGTATGCAGCCGCAGGGGAGCGATATCTTGGAGAGTTGAAGAAGCGTTTCTGTTTGCTACCTTCCTTATTATTGGGGGCTTGACCTCGACCATGAAATCTCCGGGGGTGATTGAGTTCGTCGGTTGAGCTGAACCCGGCTCTATTATTTCCACCGCCACCAAAGTATTTCGAGTCAGAATCACTCACCACGGCCGAGGCACGTTTTCCTTCAAACAGATTGCAAAATTTGGTAGAGCTTGAAATGCTGGGAGTTTTTAATTTGTTATTATTGCCCGGTTTGGGTGGCACTGGGGGAAGGATGGGATCATTATCTTGGTCAAAGTCCGAACTACTTTCATCCTGTAAAGTTTAAAAGTAACGAATAATGAAACATAAAGATATTCAGCATTTGTATTCCTATATGTAATAAATTTTATAATCATGTAATCATTTTACCAAGTCTTGTTCTGGTGTCCAACATTTCATTTTACGATCAGCCCCAGAAGCAACGTTTGAAATAGAAGGATCATGTTTGGCTCGGTGGTTCATCATATTATTTCTTGACCCTGACTTATTAGGCTTGATTTTTGAAGCGGTCGGCATCCTGGGAGAAGACGATGAGAATTCCTCATCAAAGTCGTAATCAACTCTTGGATGTTCATCCTCCTCTTCCAGGAGTGGAATGGCATTTGCTGGAGAACCTGCATCACCTGCGGAAATTCCTGAATCGCCTGAACGTTCTGCAGAAATACGGGGTGGAGCGGATGGCCGGGTAAAGCGATGAAGTCTTCCAGAATCTCCTTCACCACTGGAAAGCTCCAAGTCAAAACTTCTTCCAGAATTGTTAGAACCTCGAGATGGGGAGTCGATTGCTCGCCAAGCAGCGGTGGGAGAGAAACGGGGAAGTTCGGGACGTTTCTGTGGAAGCGTGGGTCTTGTAACGACAAGTGGAACGTCTAAATCGGAGGAAGATAGGTCACTAGAGGACTCTCGTATTTTAGGGGCAGCCTTTTTGTTAACACCGACTCCCACTTTTTTCTCATTCAGTTCAAAAGATCCTGAATCTTGGCGACGGTGAATGCCATCAGAGTCTGATTCTGAAGCTCGGTGTCCATTACTAATCACTTTGGCTAAAGTGGGTTTGTTGACTCCTACTTTCCCGTTTACAGGTTGATTTTGTTGTTGTTTGGCATTTTTATTTACGTTATTATTATTTTGAACAGAATTTCTACTGCTGGAACGTGATTGTCCTGAATTTCCATTTTCTTGAACGATCTCAGAGTCCAACTTCTGTAGCATTTTCCTTCTACTGATTTCCTTATGAAGATCGGCAACATGGGCTTGATTCTGAATTTGACCAGAAGAAACGACCTGCTTTGCTTCATTTGCCATCATCTCCTTATTATTATTCTTTTGCTTAAAAGTTCCCATGTCCATCCCGAAATAGAACGTCTTCTTATTAATCTTCTCTTGCGCATCCATTCTTTGTTGTTGGGTCATATTCTTATTACTATTATTATTTCCTTTTGGCACTGCTTGGTTCATCCCACCACCACCGGAAGCAAGTTGCTGTTGTTGTTCAGGCTTGGGTGATTTTGATCGAAACTGAGATGCTGGGTTGGGAGCTCGCATCTTATTGCTTCCACTCTTCAATTCGGGATCAATTGGGTGTGACGTATTTCTGGAGATAAGCTCATTAGTATTGTTTTTATTCGAAGTTGGAGGAGTTGCTCTCACTGCGGGAGAATTCATGGCGGACCTGGATTCCGCCTTTGTTTTAAAGAGTCTTGACTTTTTCTTCTCCTCGTGATGATTTCCAGGGATTGGCGTCACTGGTCCGGAAGATACCGGAGTGAGGAGAAGTTGACGTTGCGGATTTTGTTGTAATTGGTACTGATATGGAATAAGGAAGTCGTGTGGGTGTGGATGCATCATTTGTGTGGCTGGCGGGGGTGGTGGGGCTTTACTCTTTTTTCTAGAACGGATATGCTTCTTGGCAGGAGACTCGGAAATAAGGGTAAAGGAGTTTGGCATCGGAGAAGATGAACGGTCATCTGTGGTTTGGTCGTCGGCTTGTCCCGATTTGTTGCGACCAATATCTCTCAAGTCGGGTTCAGAGCCATAGTCTCTGCTTCTGGAGGAGGATGATGATGGGGCCACACCCATTCCTGAAAAGCAAATTAATTTTTTGTACAAAATGTCACAGATTACCATTGCTATTAAATTTTACTCTGTCTTACCTCCAGAAGATAAGCCCATTCGCGGCATCAACAAATTGGGCGTGCTCCTCCCCGAAATCATACCTCCCATTTCATCCCCATTATTATTCGAAGGACACGACACTGTACTCCTTTTTCTAATTTCAAGCTCCAATTCTGCCATTTTCCTCCCAGAAATTGTTCCCCCATTATGTAAAATGGCTCCATTTGACGTAGCCTTGAGCAATTTATTTGGATTTGCAACTGGAAGCACTTTTTGTGGTGGAGGCATTCCTCCGATATAAGCTCTTGGAGGAAAATATCCCCTTTTCATGCGATTCCTCTGTTCCGGAGTTTCAAGAGAGTGACTCCATCCGTCATCATACCCACCACCACCACCACCACCGTTCGGATATCCCGGGTGATAGCCGGGATACCGTGTTCCGCCATGTTTGGCGTGATGACGACCACCCCCATTTTGATGATGGGGGTGGTGACCACCTGAAGAAGTTGAGTTTGAATTTCCCATGACACTTTTTTCCCACTAATTCCTTTCGCTTCTTTCTGCCCAAGTTAAGCTCCCCAGACACACACGCGTGTCCTACTGCTGTAGCGGTGACAAAACATTGGTTGGTCAGTTGTTGAGGTTTGTGGTCTTGAAACTTGGTCTGCGTCTTCTTTCTGCAAGTGGATAATGCAAAAAAGAGAAAACTTTGATTAATGGATTTGTTACGTTGATGTTGTTGAAGAAATGTGTTACATCATTCACATTTTATTTTAAAGTCTAATTTTGTAGATGGACCACAGAGATGCAAGTGAGTAAAGTAGGTAGCAGGAGTGGTTGGTGGGGCTAACTAATGGATTAGCCATGCTGTGCTAACTCTTTAGCTAAACTAAACGATTATTACGGAATACAATGTAATTTAAAATGCAATGAAGGAGTAAGTTTTGGTTGGGTTGGGCAAACCAAAACGTGCATACTTGCTAATTTTAGCGAATAAAATAAAGTGCCTAAATATATACAAACTTCATTTTATGACATCTTTATGACATCTTTAATAAATAAATGAATTCACATATTATAATTTTCGACCTGCAACTAAAAATGAATTTACATAAATATACAAAGATTGCAAATTGTACATTTGATCCCAAATTGAAAATTGAGACGCATCATGATTCTACATCCTATCAATCATTCCTTCAACTAGAATAACTCTAGTGTTTTATATTACTTAACATTTGATGCAATATTTAATGCAACCTGTTCCCTTCTTGTATTACTACTCATCCAATTCGATAGGCATGGCTTGACATGGTTTTTTCCATTGTTATAAAGAAACAAGATTACTTTTGTTGCTTCTCTTTAACTCGGATTATTTCATTTCGTTTCTTTCATCAGTTTCTTCGATCCGCTCAACCAAAGAAAGATGAAGATGAAGAACGGAAATATAATGTTCTTCTATTCATAATACAGCACTTCTTGATACGGTATCGTATCTGTATCATAGCATACACACCCTTGCTTCTTGAAACGCATCTTGCATTATTTTGTCTTGGGTGACTGAGAGTGAAACGAATATGATAAGATGATAGCTATACGCATTAAGCAGGAATCTAATATGTAATCCTTAAAAGCAAAACTTTCGTGATACTGATATTCTTAATGTATAAATGATGTAAAATGATTAAATAGATGAAAATATCGTTAGTCCAGAAAGCAAGAGTGGGAACGAGATACTCCCATTTTACACTTTTAAACTTAATGAAGCAACTAAAATCACAGTTAGCTTCTTGAAAACTGAAAAATGAATGGTACAGTTTTTAGTAAAACTGTTATTAAACAAGAGATATAATTTTTAAGACGAAAACAGGATGCATAATTTGTAAATGTAATGAAATCGATAATAAATATCGTAATCCCTCACCCAAGCACAAAAGGTAACTCCCAAAATTATTAACGGATGTAAAAATATATTCCATCCAAGCAGGTTGCGTTGCATCAGGTTGCGCATTAATAAGGATGCCGCTAACAGCTCAATTTTACATACAATGTCCTGCCTTTAATGTGTCATCGTCATCAGTTTAGATTTTATGACGATGACGGAATCCTATACGGAGAAAATTGTTGTACGCATGCATAATTGGAAATAACAGCATTGAACCTATTTAGGTATACATAGATAAGTTTCCACTGAATTTTTATTTTGGCGTCAAAGTCCATCATTTCTCCGCAACTTTCTCCATGTTATTTCGACATTATTAAAAAATACTATTGTCCGCATTTATATGCATTTGTTTCATCATTGAATTGCTTTTTTAATTTCATAAAATCCAACTTAAATTCAGCCCCAAGTAGAGTGACACTTTATTTGACCTGAGTTTTGGTGATTCTTGCATAATAATTTTTCCGTGCAATTCCAATTTTGCATTAAGGTACAGAAAGATGCATGTACATATTATAAAACAGAACTTCTTTTTCATCTCAAACTCTAACTAAACTGGCCTACCGACTACGTTTAATCCAAAACTTGCAAATTTATGTAAGCTGCTGGCTTGCTTTGACTTGGATAGAACTTCAATTTATTTTTTTTAACTTTCTTTAGTTATTACTAGTTGTTGGA
>JAQFZJ010001348.1:0-11041 GCA_034695645.1 Folsomia fimetaria
ACTACTGTGACTTGGTAATGTAAACAATGTGTACCCTCATATTTTTATCGCAGTCACCAATGAATAAAGATTGAATTAATTTGGGAAAGGGTTACATTTCCAAAAACGTAGAAGGCACGAAATGCCACTTATTAATAGACGTCGCTCCTTCAAATCACGCATTCCATAATCTACGCTCGTGCAGTGAGAATCGTAATTATTCCAATTTCTACTCAATTTTTTAACATCATGCCTCGCGGCCGCTATAAACCCCGACCGACGCAGTGTCCCCGATGCGACGTCATTGTTTCCAGCAATGTTGGTTTAAAACACCACATAATGGCGTTTCACACATTTGAAAAACCAAATAAATGTGACCGTTGCTCCTCCAGGTTCGTCACCCCGACCCAACTAAATAGGCATGTAACCCTTGTCCATTTAAAAAATGGGAAAAAATTCATCTGCATAGTTCCAAATTGTGGGCGAGAGTTCGCATTAAAGCAAAACTTGCAAGAGCACAATATAAGGTACGAAAGGTATAGATAAGAGTTTATTTCTGATATTTAAAATTGTGTGATTCGTTGTATTTTCAGGGTCCATTTGAAAACTAAACCAGGGGAACAATTCTCATGCGCCTATTGCCCAACAATTTATAACAACAAATCTCGGTACAAAATCCACATGCTGCAGCATGCCGGGGTAAATAGGTACGAATGCAAAACTTGTGGAAAAGGTTTCATACAAAACCAAGGACTAGACAAACACGGATCCGGTAGCGATGGAGTCCTTCATGATTGTGATATTTGCCATTCAAAACTTTGAGGGGCTAAACGGCTAAATTCTCATAAAAGGGTGTGTATATTTTTACAAATCCTCAAATAAATATTTTCTGAGGTTGTCGAAAACGAGGAAACTTTCCCGGGTGCAAATTTATGCTTATCAATATTATATCGTTGACAGAAACACCACCCCTCACATCCAAAGAAAGTGAACAGGAAGTGCTATTTTTGTGGAGTGTCCCAGACTAAGAACAACTTTAATATTCATCTTCGAACTCATATTCATGCGAAGTTCTACCAGTGTAGGTTGTGCCCTATTTGGAAAACCAAGAATGCTATGGAACTTCACATATTGCGCCACATAAAAGAGTGCACTTACTCGTGTAAATATTGCACGGTCCCAGAATTTCAATGTTTCTTTAGTTACGTCAACCTAAGCAGTCACGTGATAAAATATCACCCGGAAATGGCTGTGAAAAAGAATCCCGAGAATATTGGAAGGCGTGATTTGTCTAGGAAGGTTTCCAAGAATGCGGATGTGTTTGAAACTCAAAAACAGGTAAACATTTGTGAAAAGTATCGCAAGGAAAATTCAATGTGTTTCATAACAAGTCTATATTTTTTTAGGTTTTTTGCGCTACCACATCCAAACCTAAGATCAAGACAGCAATAATTAGAAAGTGCTATTTTTGTGGAATTGTCCAAAATCACAATCATTTTCACAATCATCTTCGGAGCCACACACGGGAGAAGTTTTACCAATGCAAGCTTTGCAAAGTATGGAAAACAAAAGCATCCCTGGAACCGCACATACTACGTCATCTGGGCGAGCGCACATATGCGTGTAAGCATTGCAACATTCCAGAATTTCAATGCCTTTTTAGTAAAATCAAGTTAAAAAGTCACGTCAAAAAGTGTCATAAGGACAAGATTAAGAACAGGAATCCCTACATCCCGCATAATTGTGATTTGTGGTGGAAGGTTTTTAAAAGTGCAAGTAATTTGAGAAAGCATGTTCAATTTGTTCATGAAAATCTGAGAAATCCTTGTAAATTTCAAAAATGCGGGGCAACCTTTAAGTACAAATCGGAATTACGGGAGCATGTCTTAAGAGTTCATTTTGGGGTGAAGCTGCTCACCTGTTTGTCATAAAGTGCTCCCAAGTTCAAGAAATTTGGAGGCCCATTTGGGTAAACATACGTTAGAAAAACCCTACAAATGTGGAACATGTGGGCGAGAGTTCTTTTGGAAAGCTGAGATGCAACGATGCAAATGTTGATGTAAAGCACGGGAAAATAGATCTTATTTATTTTACATAGTTGTACATACCTTGAATTAACGTGACCACCCTTGATTCCAGGAGCTCATTGGAATCGCGATATGGTGCATTCATAATAATTAATGAATTGTAGTACATTATAGTACATGGGACAGAAGTATGGATGTCACGAATGTGGCACCGTTAGTAAAATAACGTATAAGTCGTAAATATGTAATGATCCCTTGTTAGTAGCATTATGACAATAAACCTTTATCGCAAATCCTTCAGTAACAAATATCAATTGATTCCATTATAAACTGGCCTCGGTTCCAACCACCTTGGCACAACTTGTGGGTTGATTTTCAGGGAGAGAATTCAACTAACCGGTCACTGGAAGGTGCATAATCCAAATCCAAGACGATTTACTTGCTATTTCTGCCAAAAAACTTTAAAATAATTTTACTATCTTGCAAAACACATGGTAATTCATAGTTGATACCACACAGTTGTTCCCTTTGTGGGGAGGAATTTTCTCAGGGTGCGCCCCTATTTTATTGATGATTCTTAATGTACGTAATTTTACGGACATTTTGATACCTGGTTCGAGGAAATCGAGGGAAAAAAAGGGGAAAAAATCGAGGGAAATAAATCATATATTGATTGTATAATCATATTAATAATCATAATTGAGACAACACCTTTTCGTATGCTTTCGAGAACTAATTAATTTATTAATTACCCATTTCTTAGAATAATACTCCATAAAAAATATGATTCTGTCGACCGGTTTCCAACTTATTACTACTATAAAAATGGACAACGGGAAGAAAACACCATTATGATTGGACACGAAACGAAAAAAATATTGTAAATTACCTCAACAGAAAATTGCAGGAGTGAATTAATTATGCCGAAATTTCAAGGGTTTGGTATCCAAATAGTTAAAACTTGTTGAGATTAAGAAAATCAGTATATTGAATAAATTATGTTTATTCTAAGTTGATGCATACCATAAGCGTTCACCCTCCCCCCCAAGTTCAAACAGAGTTGAAGATATTTCCTCCGCTGGACATGAAATTTAAAAATTGCTAGAAATGATAAGGTGCACCCACATACCTGAGATACTGACTATAATATACATGGTGCGCAGAAAATTACGACCACAGGTAAAATGTAGCCGTTTGGAGTTAGGAATTGTTAAATAACTTTTTTGATTTTGGGTTCACAGTTGTAAAACTTTTTGACAATGCCGGCCGAGAGTTTGTCTACTCGCGTGGAAAAGGGTACCAAATTTCACTTCAAATTGCGCTTCTGGAGGATGGGTGTGGTTTGAGAGAAATATCAAGAAAATTAAAAGTCTCAACAAGTACTTTGACGCGGTGGAAGGACCGTCAATCGCCAGCTTACAAAATTTGGACTGAACGACTCTCAATACTGTCACCTGCAACTTAGAACATGATTAGAAAGAGAATGTATTGAAAACTTGGTAGTTCCACTAGAAAGTGTGCGGCGGCAAATCACATTTCAGCAATCCTTCACCCCGACAATTGCAGAAGTTCTGTAGAGTTTGCATGCCCATTTTGCAATACAACGGGGTTAACAAAACTAACGAAAACCCAAAACAATCAAGCCACATTACTAATGAAGGACAACATGAAATTCTACCGAGTGATTTTGACAATTATAGTGGCATTCCTGGCCGGAATGTGTGCACTGTTGGGATTTTGGCTGTTTGCAGTGGTGGTTGGTGTCGTGGGTGAAGTACTAGTGGCATTGTTGTTCTACAATTCAACTAAAGGATGGAAGGATGTCACTCATCACTGTCCAAGTTGCAATGTCAAAGTAGGGTTTAATGATGGGGCTAAAGCGTACAGGGAGTGGAAAGGGAGGACTGAGATTTCACCACACCGGCCACGAAATACAGAAATGAATAATGATGACATTCATTGATACCCTCTTTGTAAGTTATTTTATTTGAGTATAATGTGTAATAATTTTAATGTGTGCTAAATGAATGGTTTTTTACCCTAAAATTCTGTATACCATAAATAAAAATAGAGCATAATTAATGTTTCTCTCAAATGTCAGGTATATTCCCCAAGATTACAGGATTAAAGGAATGATTCACTCTCGAAACCAATTCTGGGATAGGAACCTATATTATATACTACACGTAGCTATAGCTTTGTATGTATACATTACTGGGATGTCTAAAACAATTATTGTACCAGAATTTTAGTCATAAGGTAATTGTGCCGGAATGACCGGTAATGAATTAAATACTAAATGGCGTTATTAATTTAAAAGTTTTCGAGTTTATTGTTCAGTAAAATTTAAATATATTCAACCAACTTAGGTTGGACTCACGTCTTATCTTACGATTAATGCAAACCTTTTTAGTCGGTGTGGAACCCAGAATAATAAATGCGTAGCCGAATCTACTCAATAATTCAGAGCATAAATAATTCCGTTGTCGCTAAATGTTTAATATTAGAATTAGCGATATATGGGATGCAAAACATTCGGACTTAGCCCTTCTTGAAGCTTAGTGAACTGTGCTAGGCTACATAGATTACATATGTATTTGAATAATACTGAATTGTAAAACTGTAATTTAGAAGTTTAATTGTACTCAAATACATTGCAAATAAATATATATTATCTGGATCACTTATCTGGATCACTTATCTGGTTCACTTATCTGGTTCACTTTTATTATTATTGGGCAACATGGCACATACAATCACACCAATTCATATATCCGGAAGTATTTCATATTGACAAAGCCGAATATGAACAATTGCCTTCATTATAAAATACAACAAACTGCATTATAAATGAAATGAAATTCGGAATGATGGCTCCAATGGAGGTATAAACATGGAATACGAAGTGAAATTGGAAAATTTTTGAAAAGGAGGCACCCAACAGGGTAACCCATACCGATTTTTAAAAGTTGATGTATTAAGTTGAAATTTGGCATGTTGGATAGAAATGGCTCATAAACAACTAAAATGAAGTGTCATAGGAAAAATTTTTATGTAATAGGGTGACCTATACCGATTTTGAGAATTTATCCTGGGAAGCTGAAACTTGGCACAAATATTCCGAATGGCTTCGAATAAGAGAATATATAGTAAAATGCGAAAATTTAATTGGGAGACGATCAGAAAAACCAATAGCAACCAAAAATTTAAACGAGAACTTTGGTAGAAAATAATCGGAAAAATTAGTGGAACATAATGCAAAAATTTAGTACCAAATAATCGGGAAATTTTGAAAAATAATCGCTTAATTGTCAGTAAAATACAAATAAACCCTGTTTTTCTTTATTGAATTAGCAACTTTATTTCTCCTTATTGCTGCTGCTAACAATGACAACTGTATACCAAGCGGAAATTATCCTTGGCGTGTTATTAATGTCACACAACAATGAACAATGCATAGCACACGATCGAGAACAATAAATTAATAAACTAACGATTAAAAATATTTTTGTAAAGAGTATTCATCATCGTGTAAGCGGTATTATTATACCAACCACATGCTCACAGATTTAACCAAATAAAGGACTATAACTCGAAGTTACAAAATTTGTAATTATGCTGCAAGCTTAAAAAGAGTGCCAATCATATTTTATAAACCATCGATGTTCATTCATCTTCCAAAAATTTGTATAATAAATTACTTAACTAATATCATTGAATGCGTCTGATCTGCAAAACAACCAATTTTTACTATTCACTTGCTTAAACATACTTTATTTCATTACGATGTCCATCACTTGTCCTTATTCAAACATTTCCCCCATATATTTCATAGTGGTACAATGACCACTTCCGTTCCTCATACTAAAACAATTCACAATTTGCAAATGTCAATGTAAAGCTACAACAAAATTACGAGTATAATAATTTTTTGGCTTAATCGGTCACGCATCATCACGATTTAAGTCGTATTATATACATATTTGGCGCATGAATGTAGCTTTATTGCATCCTGATCATTATACGAGGTGATAAGGCTTTTGTGAGAAAATGACTACTCTCAATTACACCTTCGTTACAACTATCTGCTGTTTCATCATTGGTTGCAACGCCGACAATGATAGCAAAGGTTAGCTAAACGTTATCATTAAACAAAGAAAATTACAAAATTAACATACCTTATTCCCATTTATTCCCTTCCAGAAACATATCCCATCACAACAGAAGACGCCGTAGTTGCCTACGTTACGCCAAATATCAATATCACATTCAAATTTTCTGCTGATTCCAATTTAACAAACTTTGACTTTGAGTTTGACTTTTTGCGCCGCGTAATTCAAATCGTTCACGCAGATGCGGCTCGCTATCTCGCATCGCCAGACAACTTACCAGTGTCACAATTGTACGTTGAATTCAATACGACCTGTCCAGGGGATTTGGATTTAGTAAAAGGCGAAAATTTGATAAAGTCAAGTATTGACAACGCGGGGTCCGGATGGATTTGGGTATCAGACTGTTATTCAACTCCGGATCATAGAGGAATTGGGCAATTGTTAATCAATCTAATCACTAGCGTAATTCACATCATTCAAAACTACCCAATTCAGCAGGATCGTTTTTTATTCTATGGAATTGCCGAGTATGTTTTACAAGAAGAAATATTTCAAAATTTTGACATGGCGATATCATCCGTCGATTCCAGTATTAAATGGAGGAGCGAAAATATAACGCATGCCAACTATGCATCCTTTTTGTATTATTTGAAGAATGCGGATCTGCAAATGGAAAAACTCGAAGAGGATTATGGAATGGATTTGATTCAAAATTTGAATAAGCAAGCAAGACAAGGGATTTATAATGAGGCAGAATTCTGGCCAAGCAGATTTCACAAATCTTTGGACTCAATGTGGCAATTATTTGCGGGTGACTTTGATCTTTTCTTGGCCATGAAACGGATAAAACCTTTAAAGTAATCAAAATGCGTGATTACTAAAAGGAATATAATCTCATATATCTTGAATGAATAAATAAATTTTCAATAAATTTTTTTGTATTTAATGGCGTTTTACATATTCGTCTAACAATTGCAATGATTAACAATACTGCATACTTGAACATACTTTTATAATAGCTGCCACTATAGACCACACAAAAACAAGCTTTGCCCATACATAGCTTTGCGTGAGGCAAGGATGACCACATCAAAATTTGCTAATAATAATTTACATGAAAACCAAATTGCGAATGGTGCACTCTCTTTATATCGTGTGAAATCCGCCTAATCCTCCGTGTTATATCTGAGCATACCCTGCCCAATATATTCCATATCTTGGTTTGTCGCACGAGCCAGTATTTGGGATTTGTGTTGCGCAATAATTTTAATGCAATCCACCCCTAAAATCTAAAAAAGAGAGAAAACACAAAATACAAAAATCTCGTTAGAAGTAATAAAGAATACAAACTAAAAACCAACCCTCAAGTCTGATGTCACCGACAAGCGCAACAATTCCAAAACATTTTCCAAGTTAACTTCCTCGAGAAGAATTGCTTCCACTTTTTTCATAAGAGTTTCGTCGCAGTACAGGCTGGCAATTCGTAACAAATCTGTGACGAAACCTGACATAAGTAACATTCCATTCTAGATTAAACACGAAAAAATAAAGTTAGCAAACCAGCAGTAGCCTCCCATCCTCCCTCGGGAATTACAACTCTGTTGGTATAACAGTGAAGCAGCATGGCATGGAAGGAGGCGTACGTAACAGTTGCGTCATCCTGCATCATGATTTCTCTGAAATTTTACAAATATAAATACCTCACGAAATTGTTACAAAAAAAATATATCCACACCACACCGTTGCCCTTCCTCGGACCATCCATTGTTAAACATATTGTCGAAATAGGCAAGTCCTTTCTTGAGAATGGCTTTATGAGCACGGACAGTGCCCTCCTTTAGAATGAAGGCAACATCACATGTTCTCTGCGAAAACAAAACCTCTAATGAACAATTTACATTCTAAACTCTCGTCAAATTTTACCTTACCTCATCGTCCAAATACAAATCTGGATCGATATTAGTGGAACACATTGTCACAACAGCAGGCTCATGTACGATGGCTGTAGTTACGGGGAATATTGATCTACAGGTTCTTCCCCATTGAAAAAATTTCGCTTAGGCATCTTTCACATTTGTTTGGAGTGATTTGCGAATCTGAATTGACGATATTTCTCTACCCTGGCAGACAAAAACTTCCCCAGATACGGTTTGGATTACTCTCGGCACGACATAGTAAGTTGGCTCCGCCACAAAATTCAAAACTGGCGTGTAGGCAATCGGAATGTCGATTATGCCCAGATTAAAGCTTTGTCCATTCTCAGCCCTATGTAGCCTGAAAAGTAGCCCGGTCGTCGAACGGGCAAATGTTCCATCAATCTGATAGAATTCAGATTGATAGAATTCAGACTGATAGAATTCAGATTGAAGTAAGTTGAAATACGAATTGACATGGAAAGGTATACTTTAAATAAATCCACCTTTGAAAATCTAACGCCAACGCGATCATCAACATCCGAAACTGTCGCGATTTGCGGGGTGGGCATGGCGAGGGCTTGGTCCCAAGCGAAAATCTGAAAATTGTTGACGGCAAACGAATTAATTTTAACAACTCAAAATCTCTTGTAACATAAAATGTTGTGTTGTCTCACCCGTCCCTGCGAGCTTAGTGCCACAGCAGTGTGGTACGTTTGGAAAGTGACGGATGAAATGGATTTGATGCTTTCACCACGGAAATCTTTTTGTTGTATCATCTCCAATTTAGATGCAAGATTATGGGTATACCAAATTTCGCCGTTGTCTGTCACCACGAAAAACTGTGGACCCAGAGGTGATATTTGAATCACCCTTTTTCCCTCCAAATCCCCAGAAAGAAGAGTTGGGGCAACAGGAGAATCTACACCCCATATATATACAGCGCCACTTGCTGTTAGTCCGAACCATTTCGAATTCCATCCAAGAGCAACGTCTAGAATTGAAAATTAAAACAGTTACAATTATTAAAAAAGTTGACTTTCCCGGTCTACCTGACAAGCATTTCCCAAATAAATGTGGAAGTTCTGTAAAATACAGACTGCCGTCCAGTGCGCGTTCACCAAATTCATAAACTTTATCATTAATCGTGCACACGATGGCAGGGTTATTAGGTGGGGCATTCACCAGTCGAGCCTCGACAAAGATGCAGATGGCTTCTGTAGATTTGAATTTTGTAAACAGCGAAATTTTTCTCAAAGTTTCGTACGAAATTGTGGCTTTCCTTGGGAATGTGTTAGTGGATTCCGTCCTCGTAGTTAATTTCACCCTTTTCGACATGATGGATGCAGAAATAATTTGTTAAGAACGATTTTTCTTTAATTTCTTCAGTCACACAATTGGATATTGTTGTCTGTAGGTGTGCCTTGTCTGACGTGCCGGCTGAATTTGAAGTTTAGAATTCACAGGGTTGTTACAAGTCTCTTTCCTCCTAAATATATCTCAGCCTTTCACATTCCTGGCTTAATCTTATTCCCAGAATTCCAAAAAAATGCTAAACTTAGTGCACTCCGACCACCAACAATTGTCCTAATCCTGTCTGTCTCGTCTTCTTTGTTCAGCCATTGCTTTAGATTTTAAGTTTCTGGAAGCTCGTCCGTTGTGAATCGACTGATTGCAGTCCCATAGTTATGGTTAGGTTAATGGGCAAACAGGAACATTCAACATATATTAATACAAATAAAAATGTAAAAATTTACCTTTTTATACTAACCCTTAATACAAACCGCTTATACATAGTTCTTCCCCATGCGGTCTTCTATAATGAAACGAACCACATTCCATCCACAAAATTGGGATTGAATTTATGGTTTGTGCCCCAAGGTTTGCAGGTCGATTTGGGCCTATCCCCAGGCCATACATAACTTTCATCCTGACAAAGAAACAAAGTACAAAGTACACGGTAGAATTGCTAACTAGCTGTCCAACCTCTTACCGGACTCACACCAATACCAAAATTAAATCTCATTAAGTAAAGGTCAGCATGTTTTTGTGGAAGCCGTGTTAAGTATCCGATAAATGGAGAGGATTATTGGGTTAATATTAATGCACCACCTTTTTATTTGAAAATGCCACCTCTTTTTATTAGAAAGTCCCACTTCCATAATATGCCACCTCTTTTACATAATGTACCTTTAATATAAAACCCCATCTTTAACAAATTACCCACTTTCAATAAGAATTAGTAATATGCAATAAGAATTAGTGATTTTTAATAATAATCGGTCATTTTCAATACAAATTTAGCCGGTTCAATCAACGAGAAGAGCTTTGCAATTTTTTGCTGGGCGGCCTCGCTTGCGTGTCTGTTCCAGTGGGACCGATTTCGCTTCAATACAATAAACTTTTTCAATATAATGGCAATTCTACAGACGTTTGCTGAATTTAGGACATGAAAAAGTGGATAATCTCCAGTTAGCTTCATCATATGAAACCAACCACAATCTGGATTTGAATTTGCGATACGTGTCAAGCATCTTCCCGGATAAATTTTTGGTTTTTGTGATATAATCGTCGACATCCTCTTTGCTCAGCGCTTTCGGTCTACTGCTTGATTTTACAGTTGTATTAAGTTTTTTTGCCTTGTTCCATAATTTGTACTTTTGCTTCTGCACAAGTAGCGAACGTTTGCTTCTGGTTCCACGTCTGCAACTTATAAAGTATCCGTCGCTTTACATGTGGGGGTGAATCCTCCAGGTCACTTTCAATATCTGTAGTGTAGTTTTTCAAAATCTCCAACTTATCAGAAGCCATGTCGTACGGATTTTATGTTTGTATGGAGAAAGATGAATCTGTGTGGATATTGAATACTGAATGTAGATATAAATTTATAGGAAGAAGATGGAGAATTAGGCTAGAGGAGGCGTTTTTAGTTTTAACTAGCGGAGCCCCCGCCCTCCGGGCGGCATCCACTTTCTTGCATTAGGTCCACTCGGGTGCACATAAAGAGGCA
>JAQFZJ010001349.1:0-11039 GCA_034695645.1 Folsomia fimetaria
AGTTATAGTGCCCACAGACGGACGGACAGACTAACTAACTAACTGATCGCATGTAATACCTTGCGGTATTAAATAACCATAGTCACATTACCAGCATTGAGCCCCATACACTGCCACGCTCCACAACAACCCGATCCGAATTCGCAGATTCTTCAGCCAACCAGCCATCAGCATAGCAGTGATAGTGATACTGTTGGCATACGTCGAGCACCATCTGCGTCCAGGCCAAACTTTATTGAAAACGGGCCCTCTACACAGCACACCAACAACACCAACCCCACTGGAGGAGCGAGTAGTACCCTCCTTTTAAGTCCTCCTCCACGTGCTTCACCACGCCATCCCCCGTCATCATCATTTTGTTACAGCTCTGGTACATGCTCAACCAATTCAACGCCAATTTATAAAAAATGCAATAACGTAACAGAACAGACATGGCAATACAATAATTTGCTAGCGCTAACTACTTATGGGAAAGTTAGTGTGGTGGTACAAAGTATGTATAAGGTGTAGTTCCTGGGAAAATGTCAAAATATACAAAATAATAAAGTGCTCTCCCTTAAGTCCCTTGAACGTACGTACTACTCCTATTATTAAGTATTCTCTTCTATAGTGCCTCTACATGCAACAAATCTGTGCAATTAATACAGCAGCCAAAGTAATACAGTATAAGACAGTGAGATTGCAAACAAATCTCTTCAATTGAATTGTGATTTTCCGCCGGTACTACTTATTACACACGACAAGTTTAATAATATTAAGTCAAATCGTGGTGCCTATTTATTAGCATTAAATGTGAACATATTCTCACGTCTTAAATATTTCTTAAACGCACACCCGGAGTAAAAAAAGGTGAGTATACATATAATAATTGTTTTTCATAGTGCTTTCATATAATATTTCAAGATAACCTGCTTATCATTATTTATCTACCATGAAAAAATTGTAGTAGGTTGCGAACATTTTTTCAGAAATTGCATTAATAATATAATTGCATATCCTCCGAATGATCAGAACAGACCATCGGTCAACTCTGTTTGAATAAAAGACAATAAATTGTCATATAAAGTTACAAAACATAGAACGGCGAAAGTGGTCAATAACCAATTTAAAGCTGCCGAATATGCAAATGCAGATAAACATTATCGAACAACAAATGTATAACTTGTTTGAATCTTCTTCTATTCATTGTTGAGTTGAGATGAAGAACAAAAGTAATTGGACGGCATAGACCACCTTCAAACAAACGTACATCTTTTTGCCGCAGTTGTCCATATCATCAACACGATTTATGACATCGGTCCTTGAGAAATTATTGTTGCTTCTCAATGTACGCACTTTGAGCAATCATTACATGAAAATAGCTGCATAATTGATCATTAGCCACACCAACCAACCAACATGAGGGCTGGGTTGCTTTTAAGGAGAGGACAGGTTCCATAGGCTGGATCATTCCTTCTTTTAAACATCACCATCAAAACTTAAACCGAACCTGAATTTACAAGCAATAGGTGCAGTGCAATAACCTTCAATTAGAATTATTGCGATTTAATAACTTGAAGGTGGGTGAAGTGATGGTCCCTTTTGTAGTGTGCAGCGTAGTAGAGGTAGTGGTGGTGGTGGTGAAAACAAAAAAAAGTGAATCAAATCAAAGTGGTGGACTTTCCTTCTTAATTTTGAATGCATATCCCTTCCATCCTTCCATGAATAAGAAAACCATGAAAACAGTGAAAGCCTGGCAAAGAGCTCATCAGGTGCTCTAAAGTTGGAAAGGTCCCAAAGGGAAATTTTAATTAGCCCCCATTACCTTACTACTTGTGTATTACTATTTACTACGAAAAATCAAGTGTCTCGATTTGGCAAAGTTTCCTCTGTTACAAGCCAAATAGTGCTTGCTTCTGCTTTTCTTGTGCTACTGAATAAGTCGAACCTAATAATCTATGCTGTAAGTAACGAACGAGGAGAAACAAATATAGAATTATTATAGATAGCGTGCATTCTCTCTTGACTTGATATACATAGACCCCACTGCTGCATCGTCTCATCTGCTTCATTTTCATGGTGAAACAGCACTTAGCCCAAGTTTTCTTTGGATCGAGATTTGTTTTCAAAACTGCTGTAAATGCTCAAAGTGTCGTATTCATTGAAAAAGATGCACTCCCAAGAACTTCCATTCATCTCTGAAGCCAACATACATAACATCACCATCAACATGTCCATATAAATGCACCTGCAGGAATACATACAAATACAATCATAATTCCGCTTTGGTTGACCTTAGCTGTTTTCTACGGAGGAAATAATAAGATGTTGGGACATATCTTGTCCTTTCTGTCAACTAAAACTAGGTAATTATGTATTATACAGTTCTTGTTGTTTTATTTCTCATCTTATTCATTCCTCCTTGTTGTAACTTCCACCATGGCCAAATTAATGACGGATGGAACAACGCTACGATGATGATCTCTTCTTACAGCGTTCGTTCGTTCGCAAGTGCTGCTGTTGACGAGTGCAGCGGCTGGTGTTGTGGTGCGCTCCCTGTTTGCTTCTCTCTTCTTCGGATTCAAAAATAGCACTTTTATTTTGGTGTCTGTGAGTCAGCGACCCTGCTTCTGCCTCCGATCTCGTTCACATGTCATGTCATATGAAATGGAATTTTACCGGAGGAACCTCCATTGCAATCCAATCCGAGACAGTTTTGCTTGGTTGAGAAGAAATCGTACATTTTGGGATCACAAGGGACGGAATGATAATCTTCCATTATCCCAGTTTCTTCGGATTTGAGTGATTCCAACAGTTGCATCTTTTGGCATGATGAGCCAGTATGAATGGAGTGGACAGCCCATTTGCCGCTGTTACCTGGTGACGCCTTTGCTGTTATCCTTCCAAAGTAATAGCAGCAGCATCAACCTAACTAACCCGGGCTTTGATCGGTAGTTCACTTTTTAACCCACATCCATTAAATGTTCCTGCATGCATGCAAGGCAACCCGCCACCACCATACCATCGCCATCACCACCAAGAAGTAAATCAACGCTCCAACCATTTTAAGATGACTTTGTAATGATAACTCTGTTCTGCAGAGAGTTCTCGGAGCAGAAAAAACCAACTCCAACCGTATCTGATGACACCACATGTGTGCCATTCATTTATCTACTGACTGACGATGATGATATTTGCTGTTGCAGCATTTATTTTACAGTGACAACCAATATGCCAATGCCAAGCAATCCATTGGATAAGATAGACATAAAATGTGACTCATATTAGGCAGGCACCACCGGCTGAAATATTTTACCATGAAATGAAATGGACACTTTTTCGGCTGAATGAAATAATTGCGAACAGAATATACAATAATATTCCTAATCTTTGAATAGCTCATGCATAAAATAATAATAATTCTTTTATTTCGCAAGTCTTCAAAATATTCATCTCAGATTTGATAACGGTGGTGAATCTTAGTAACAATAATCTCAAAATCTCAAGCAAATAACATTTCCACATTTCCTTGGTTTTCTGACTACCCAAAGTTTTTACACTATAAAAAATAAATCAAAAGAAGAAATAAGAAGATTAAAATTATCACTTCTCTCCATTTATTTTTTTAATTGTTGCTTTTTTACACATTCCTCATAAAAATCCATACAAAGTTGTTCAAATCGTTTCACTTGCATAAACTTTATGGCATCCGCCTGCTGCATTGCACTGCATGCACTCTCATTTTCATTGTTTGGTTAGTTCAAAGCGTATCAATTTTTATACACATTTGGTTTTAAATGATAATGATAGTTTAGGTTTGTGTGAGCCTTCTCAACCAAATTATGATGATGAATTACGCTGCTACCCGGAAAAAATAAAACTTTACAATTAAATATACAGAAGCAAACCAATCATTGAATTGAAGGATTAGCGTATTCCGCACTTGCATACCAATTACACCGCACTTAATCAATTATACTTACATTGAATGAGTTAACGAGTAAGTGGTGCTACTTTTGTTGAAAGCATACGTATTATTTATTTACAAGTGGGAATGTTTCAAGATATCACCATTTTCTCGTAGTGGGTACGTTTATCTCCAAATCACTATTATATTATTATTCATGCATTTCTGTTCAGTTTGCATGAATCATTCTTTCCTTCATCTGATTAATAGTAATATTTTACATGTAGCAAATTATACTGTCATTTTAGAAAAGAAGAGCAAGTGACAGTTTGGAATGAATTCTTGCAGATTCGATTTTTGATTCGAGACCATCATCCATGTATGTATGTAGTGACAAATCACTCAACTCGACCATTGCATCATCAAATCGAACTTAGCATGCATAACTTAAATCTGGTTGAATTATAAGAATTGAATTCAACTTTCTGTTTCTTGTTTCTTTCGGCTGAGGAGCAACATCTCAATCCAATCCAGTTCAATTGTCATGCGAATTAAACTCATCCATCAAATTCTTATGTAATTCAATTCACTGATCAACTTTTTCCTCACCTCTTGCTTGTTCCAAAGGGATCAATCTCAGTAAAATACGCACAATTAATGCATCCCAATTGTGATGCTGGTCATTCAAGACTGATTGTATATAGGTATGTAGAATAGTTGCGTATAAGTTAAACAAGTGGGCAATGGACGATGATATGATCATGATCATCGATCAGTGGTGCGTTGGCTATATTGCCATGTGAGGAAATAATTGACATTCTCCTCAAGTCATGAAAAAAGAATGGACACAAGTTGACAAAATGATTAAGTTCAATTTGCCATTGTCCTATTTGAATTTTAAAAACCTTCCAAGACCTTTAGTTTACCCTCTTCTGCTGTACCTGGTGATATCGATATAATATATTATTGCGGTATGGTCTGGTCACACACATGCACCAACATTCCATGTCCTCCAACCACCATCATTGATAACATCTTTCATCAAATAAGTACGTCATTCATGCATGATGATGATGGTCCAAAAGGGTTGCTTCTTTTTCTGCTGTATAGAATCATCGACTAATTAATTTTGTGGTTTAAAAAGATTTTCCAACAACGATTTAGAAATGCTTTTGAGTCTGACCACGCCTTGCAGTCAAGATTTATTGAAACCATTGGATACATCATAGCTCAATTGGAATTACTTTCAGCATCCATACAAATTGCCAGTAAATGAGAATCTGACAAAAACAATGGCTTTCATAATGTCAGAGAGCAAACACAGCCGAAAGATATGAAACACTCATTTCATAACAAGTTAAGTTTTAAATCTTTATTCTTCTGTACAACAACTATTTTACACTGTGGAAAAAACACGTCATGAGGAATACGTATCTTGTAGCTCTGCAAGTTTCATTGAATTGTTTACGAGTTCGAGTAGTACCAGTTTTGAGCGGGTTTGATGATGGAAATAATGGATGGAATATCAAATTTATTTATTAAACGGTTAAATTAAAACTGCTATTATTCTGTATTTCAAATTTTTGGGAAGAGGAACTAAAAATTAGGAATTATTATCAAGCGATAGACAACTAATATGGAACGAGGGGGTCAGATAAGATCATGCCAGACCGGATGTCTGGCGGCTTTGATTTGATGCTAGTCGATAAGCACATACGTAGATTGAATGAAGTTTGGATGAGATGATGATGATGGTCAGTTAAACTTACCTGTACACATAAATTGGTGTACATGAATACAGCTGTGTTGTACTACAGATAGATAGATAGTATGCTTTTGCTCATTGCTTATCTCAATCAATCGGCACATCCGCTACGGTTCTCAATGAAATAAATGAAATTTGTGCACCCGAGCCAAGATTCATGACCTACCTGCACAATATACTCCAAAAATGCAGGATGCAGGATTTGAATAAGTGTCCTTTCTTATCTAAGAGGGTACCCATATCATTTCAACCTTAGTTAGTGCAATAAAATAAATAAAATCATAATTTGATAAATAAGCTTGATTTGAAATTGTAATCTGCACAAAGTTCTGAGTGCATTATTATTATTAGGATATTTAGGATACAAACAAAGTAATAATTTGCAGTAAGAACCACAGCACCTTCGAACTGTTTGATATTTGAACTCACAAGAAGAAGAGTTTGTAAATTTCAACGGGCAATTTGGTTGAGTACACTCACTCATTAGTTTATCAGTGTAATTGGAGAGTTTGAGTAAATGCGTGGTTAGTTTACTTTAGTATGGTTAGGCTTTTAGTGGTCGTGTTTATTTATTTAGAGAAATATATAAAGCCCCCAAATTAGGGGATTTATGAGGTTGGTGGTGGTGTTGTTGTTGGGAAGATGAATCAATCAGAAGTCAGAAGCAGTTTTGGTGCAGATGAGTCAGTTGATAGACAAGGGCTGTTGGGCGCTAGGCTAATTACAGAGGAACCACGCAACGACGATACCACCAAAAACCAAACCACATTCATTTCTTGATGATGATGCTTTCATTTCAATTCTGTTTTATGGAGGCAGCTTCAAGATTTATAAGTTCACTCACAAACACAAACGACTCCCGGTTTTCAAAAGGATGAAGGTGTCAGGATTTGAGTTATTTCAATCAATGCAATCTCTAATTTTATTTTGAACAAATTTGCACATTTAAATAACTGGTTGCCTTGCTATACATAAGTTTATGGAGTTTAGGTTTCAAATAATCTTCTTGTTCTTGTTCTTATATTCATCTGCGCGATCAATCCCTTGAATCGAATCATCCGACAAAACATGGATTGCAGTCATTCATCGCTCCCACCACACCACTAATCAGATCAATTAGGTGCGGCAGTGGAGGTGCTAAGCGGTCGTAAAACCCACAGGATCATGAGTTATTGCGCCCAAAGGTCAGTAGACCTGAGGAAGAGTTTAATGAGGCACAAAAAAAGACTGAAATACTTGAATATGAAATTAAGTCCCCTGTTTTCCTACTTGCTTATGTATTGCTTGTGTGTGATGGGTTATTTCATTTGCATCGCATGATGGACTTGGTCGAATAATACAAAACCTGATCTCCGTGTGTCCATCTCATCTCACTCACTCATTCACCCTTTAATAATTCCACTCGCACTTGATTATTGACTTTTCAAAAAATGCGAGAGAGACACAAAGGAATGAAGTTAAGCTAAACTGGCCAACAACAACGTTTCCCAACACAACGTCTGCACACCTTTGCCACAGTTCCATTCCACTCATCATCATCACCAAATGTCATTTTTATCGGATGGGGTCAAGGAAATACCTTCTTCTATTGTGGCAACCAACCATCATATGCACAACTGGATATAATACTATGTAATAATACTGTGATTATTATTCTCACGCCAGCCAATCAAGCTCTACCCTTCTCGATAAATGCTCCAGTTGTGATGCTTTACAATACTGTAATTATGACGGATTATAAAAATGATCTTTTAAACGGTAGCCGTAAGTGAAGCAGGCAAGTAGGTAGGCAGGTAGGCACAATAATTCGTTCGATTGTTAAGGTGGCAATTAGGTTTCCAACCCGCCTCTAATCCATACTCATGCAATTCTTGTAAATAAAACTAATGTATAATTGTAGAATTGTTTTATCGAGATTATTGCCTGGTAGTTGTAGTAGCTTCTTGTCTTTACGTGTTGCCTCTGGTTTGGTTTCTTCCGATTGGTTGCGTAGTTTCAAAAACCGGCTTGAAGCCTCGAAATGAGTGGGGTCTATGAAATTACCAAATATTTGTACATGTTTTGTTCTCATTACCATTATTAGCGTAATAAGGGGTTGCAAAGTGCTCAACGCACAAGTTTCAGTGCAAAAACACTGCACATTTAAACTATTCGTCAGGTTATTTATTATTTATTATTTGCTAATATTTTAGGACCAATGGATGTCATTCTTCTCCTTGATTAGATCTTACATAAATTCACAAATATATTCAAATTTAAAAAATACCATAGGTCACACCACACGGACAAGGTGCATAATAATTGATGTGACATGGAGTCAGTTATACTGTATGTACTTATAAGTATGTACTATAAGTATGTACTGTACATATAATATCTACCATAAGGCTCATCCGCATTCCAACCAAGAATGCAAAGAATGTGCAAAAGTGGTGGTGTATTGCATTAGGTGACCACTCTGCTGACCATTGAATATATAATACTGGTGTCATAAAGCATCACCTTATGCAATTAGCGTCGATTTGACAACAAAGCGCACGAGTTACAACTATGCTTGCTTATTATTGCTAGACTTTGGCCAGCCAAGTGTTTGGCACACCCCAAAGGAATCAGCAAAGTCAAGTTCGGCAGAGACAGCGGGGTTTCAGATGATCGCAGCCCATATTCCTTGAGAGAGGGAGAGAGACATGTTTGTGGTTTGGCAGCAATCTCCACAATTTTTGGGTTTTCTCCACAAAATTGTTATGACTTGGCGTGCTTGCATCTTGTAGCCTGCGTCTGGTCCTGGTCACTGGTCCGTGCCAGAAATTTGCTGGATCACGATCGCTGCATAGATGCGTAAAGTACACTCAACCCATCTTCATCAACAAAAGATAAAGTAAACTGTTAACTTAGGTCAAGTTTTGATCCAATTTTTCATGCCAATAACGAAACCAATAATTGTTGATCTTGAACTCTGGGCCAACTTGGACCGCGTTCCGTTGGCTCATTCATACTTCCACACTGCGTTTTCTACAATCTCACAACTTGGCTGACTTGGCTATTGACATAATAATATGCGAATATGTATATGCACATATGCGTATGATGAAGGAAGGAAGTTAATCCTTTCTTTTCTCATATGCAAACATATACAAACTCTTATTAATGTCTCCAACATGCAGAATTACTCTACTTTATTAAAAATAGGTCTATATACCTAATTTGGTCATTTTACAACATTTAACAAATTTGCCTGTACGGTTCTTCCAGGATGCTAGGGACTCCAGTTTAAATTTACATAGCCCCTCACAGTTGCTTGAAAGAAAGCACTTCACTGCATGCGTATAGCCACACCCATAAAATTGTCTTCCACGTCAAATAGCTAACTTATAATGGGAATAGGGCCAAGCATCCATCCGTGTGACTTCTGTGTTTTTATTTTATTATGGTCACCTACATTACATATGATATGAATTTATGATGATGAACACTTTTTTTGTTCCACTCAACGACTCAACAATTAAAAATACTGCTGGTTGGTGACTACACTACACAAATGTACTGTTCATTTCATATCTTCTTCACTCCAAAATGCCAAACTACACTTGGGTCATCATCGTCATGTTCTGTAATCTTCGCCCCATGTTGTTCTCTTCACTCATGATCACTTTACGACTTTACTTAATTCTGCCCCTCATAAACCCTCGCAACCGAATCGCCTTCTTTCTTTCCTTCCTTAAGTTGAGTGAGAGGGTAATGTAATCATACACCTGAAAATTAATTGTGGTTTTTATTGTCTAAAATTCCCTCCATTAAAATTAAATGTTGCACAGGTCACTACTAAAAGTCTCATTAGGGGAGAGAGACGACGAGTAGGAGTCGTAAAATCTCAATTTTTACGATCATCACTACAGATGGAGGTGGGGTCTTGGCCCACCCTCATATTATTATGCTTGACATTTATGAGCCTTTTAAATTCGCATATATATATATATTTCTTGAGACTTGTACTCTTCGCGCACTTACTGTACATTTTTGCATAATTAGTATCTGTATTCATAAATATTATTAATTCGTACATATTAAAATGTATTGTAATTGAAATTATTAACCAATATAATTAATTGTCTATTTAAATTTTTTTCAGAATATATAACTCAACTTTGGCCAGCAGGAAAAAGGTGACAGGTCGTTAGGAAGAAGGGGAGGTCAAAGGAGTGACTCCATTTCTCCCGTGTCCTGATTTCTATTGTGGAGGGGGGTCATACCATTACTTTGCTGCCAATGGGTCTGGTAAGCAGCATGTTTTCCTTAATTTCTTTAAATTATGAATTGTATAATTTACGATTGATTTTGTATCGCCAATTCGAAATGTGATCGGGATCACCTTATAATTAACTATTACCCAATATATTCACTAATCGTTCTTATGAGCCAGTGCTTGGTTAATTGATGATCATAACAACATTCCTACGTATCTAAATTGGAAAACTCTCTCACGTTGACTTATTGTTATTGATAATGTGACTTTGACCTTTTATAGTCAAGGACATGCATCATGCAGATGCAACGCGTAGTTTTTTTGGCGACAGCTAGTTGCATATAAAACAAGGTGAATGTGAGTTAAGTAGAGCAAAAGAAAGTGGACTTACTTACTTGGCCGGCCAGTGACTTCCTGTTTGCGTCGTGACCTCCTCAAGGACGTTACATCTTCAGCACCAACTTATTAGTTATGGGGTTCAGCTCAGTTGTTGTGCTGAACAGCATGAGATGAGCGAGCGAGTGACAATGATAACAAAAATTATAAAAAGTAGTTGCATTTCTTCTTTTGACTTCTTTTTATTCCTCTTTTTCTTTCGATTGCTCATCCAACAACTATTTGCTCATCCACGGTGTATTAATGATGATAATAATAATACTTGTGTATTTCTGCAAAGGTTCCTCATCAACAATAGAGCTGATCTTATTGTTTTGTTCTACGGGGATTTTATGTCACTATTGTTTGTTGGAATTTTGAATAGTTAAGAATTTGCAATAATAATAAAACTTTGAGTAGGATCGAAATACGATGTATTTATATGTACATATAGACTAAGACAATCACACTATTTTGAGATGATGATTTGATGATGACTACGTACTATACACATACCTAGTCCCGTCTAATCAAGTGTTAGTAATTCAAGTGAGTATAACTCGATGAAATTTGTAAATATAAATTTTCTGTTTATTTCATTGAAAAGACAGTGAAATTGTATTTTAGGATCATATTTTAAATTTCAAAATTTCCACCTCCTGCGGCGATGCATAGCTGGAGACGCGATCGCCCAGCACCCACAGAATTACGCACGTCTTCCAGTGATAACTTGTCCCATTCACGGAGTAGTGATTTTTTTAGAGCCTCCA
>JAQFZJ010001350.1:0-11037 GCA_034695645.1 Folsomia fimetaria
TCGTGTGAACTTGTACCTGGTTAATGTTGTTTAAGTTTTCAACATCCCTCAAATTCTGTCATTCATGGGATTGGCAGTTTCCTCCCTTTCAATAATAAAAATATGCTGTTTTGTTTTTGGGGACAAATTGTGGGTATTTGTACATACCTTTCAAATTAAATGTGACGGACATTGGTAAATTGCACTTTTTAAAGCATTTTGAAAAAGACGAGGCTTTGAGGACGTAATGTGTATGTATGATAACGCAATATAATAAGATTGATTAAATATCAATTTCCTTACTCAGCACAAACTGATTCAGGGGAAAGTTGCACGTTCGATTTTATTCCATATTGACAACTCACGTTTTGTTCTACTCGTTCAATTGTACGCGATATAGAAGATGATGATATGAGAAAAGTCGAATTGCGGATGAAATGTGACAATATAATGTGCAAACTGGTTGCAAAGAGTTTGAAATTCATTCCATTATTCATTTTGCAGACGTTTTGTTGCTTTAGGGGGATTGTAATACATAAATAAGTGTAGCAGAGGAATGCGAGCTTGATGACTTGTGTTGTGTTATATTTCACTTATCAGGAACAAGATGGGCGAGAAGAAGATGAAGTAATCACTTTTCAACATGATAAAGTAGTTTGATTGATCGGTAGTTGGTATATGGATTGGAGGAACCAATATTGTTGTTGTAATAATAATGAAGAAATATAAACTGACAACTTGAACATTTTTTCGTGATATTTGTATTGAAAACAGACAACGCAGTTTCTGGAAATATGTTGAGAGACTTTTCAATGAGGTTTGTTTTGTTTAGTAAAAAAAACTCAGTTTGTCTCAGATACATAGATATGTACTTGAATCTGATGAATTATAAATCATCTTTGTGACTATTACTTTTACTTGTGTTCTTTAATTCTTTGTTCATTGCGGAAATGGTCCCACACAATTAACAACTTTAATAGAGTGCCATTCATTCAAAACATTTGATTTTATTTAAACCACTCCATTTTGTTAGGAAGTAGAGTACTTGTGTCAATGAGCCTGATATTACCTCCTATTCAAGACAGTAGTCCCATTGAATTTCTCATATTTTGAAAATTGACTTGAAAAGGGAAAGCTGAATAGCTATTATCATCATCATCATCCTTTTTCCATTATTTCATATTTGCTTGAACATATAGTTGTTAATTATTATGAATTTTAAATGGCTTTTAATTATGCGATAGTTTAATTACAATTACCGTTTAGCATAATTAAAATCAATTCCAAGAACGGTTTGACCTGTTTAAGAAGAATTAAGAACCCGTTCCAACCCAGTAGGTGGAACTCTTGATTACCTATTTCAGATTATTCGACAGAACAAGAATGCAAAATTCACGTCGCATCATTTAATTTATGTAAAATATTATTTTGTTATTCAAGATAAAACTGTTGAGGATAAATTTGCACAGATAACTAAACCTGACCTAGCTTAGCCATGTTTATGATGCAATAATACAGATAATGCCAAAGGATGAGTTGTTGCACACGAGGATAATTAAGGATAAAGTCGCTCCTTAAATGAGATAAATAATACCTTGTTGAAATTCCCTTGGGAATCCTCTCGATTGGTAGTGTTTTTCGTATTTGTGGTGAAGTACAACACGCCACACAGCCATATCACAGCGATCAAGACAAATACTTTCGTGTTCCGCTTCAGCATCATTTTGAAGGTGTTGAGTTAGATGTGGATGCGTTACTTGGTTTAGACGTCGTCTGTGTGTTATATCATCTGTAAAAAATAACAAACAATATTAGCAAAATTCATACCACCTCGAATAAATATGTATATAGATTTGCGATTATACGATATGCACGTGTCACTACAATTAATTGATCTTCTTTATTCAAAATTGATGCTCTGCTGTTGCATTGTTGCTCTAATTGGCGCATAATAAAATTTGACAAACTTGTGCAATCGTCAACAAAAGAGCGAATCATGTTGCATGCATATTACGAAATATTTTCAGACTATAATTTGGATGCATAATGTTTGAAGAAGATTGCCCTATGCATCCCACCAAGGTCTTCTTCACATTTAGCACAGGTTGATATAATTTTAGAATTTTGCAATAAAGCCCTTAAAATATTTCTGCAGAACCATGCAAGTCAAGTCATATAAACTATAATCATGACCTGTTCCTCACTGTTTATTAATTGGCTCTTTAAACAACTTTTACATTAAAAAGTTGCAATTATACTTCGACTGTCTCGTTCCCCTGATAGAAATCTTGTTTCCTCTACAAGTTATTCAGCCATCTACTCTGTACGGACGGTATCATCATCACTGTTTTGCAGCATAGATATTGAATTGTATGAATGGCATGCTCCACAAGAATACAATGCACAATGAACATGTGCACACTTTCATTTAATTTAAATTCAACTTGCAATGAATTTAAAATGCAAAATATTCTTCAAAGCGCATCTCTTTACAAATGCAACCGCAACCAGTTGAAGTTAAGTGACTTTACTTATGAAGGAAAACGAACGACACAAGGAAGAGTCAAAAGTCAAATACTTGAAAGTTGACCATCTTTCGTGTACGATCAACTTAAAGTTTTTTCATCTCTCACAACTTGGTTAATTATTTTTGTGCCGTGTTACAATTATATGGAAGATTTGTCTGAATAGTAGAATGGAATGTTCATATAATGCTTCTTCCATTTTTTTCAATACAGCACAGCTTTAATGACTCATTCTATGTACAGAAAAATAGATTATGGACGCGAGAAACTGTGGCATGATGCATGTGCGTATTTTACTACAGCATAGTGGATTGTTAATGCAAATAATTTTTTAAATTCACATCTGAGGAAGAAGAGCTTTTTAGATGAGTAAGCACATATTGCAAGTCATACCATCATCTCATTGGTTTCTGCTTCTGCTCATTTATCAGCACTTAAGCTCGTGTGTTTTTTTAAATGGTTGCGAATTCTTTAAGCTGTGAAGTGATGAGGTTTACCAGACACTGACTGAACACATTGAAAAGAAGTCAAATCCAACATGAAATGAAATTCATACAGGGAATGGTCAATCAGATCATGTGTGCAATATAATAATCTTCTTTTCTTTACCAGCTAATAATACGTGGCAGTGTATCCTTCACTTTTAGTTTTTAGCAGTTTAAGCTTATGTACATTATTATAGCAGAGGGCAGTAAAAATGATTATTTTTATTTCCCATCGACTTGGCCATAAATAAACGATTCTCCGTTGAGGGTGCCAACATTAATAAAAGATGAGAGCAAATCATATGTAATGAGGAAATGAGGAAGTTGCATTGCATTTTAAATTGCTTAAAAAGTAGCACGATCAAGACTTTTATTTCATTCAGCTTGTGTATCGTTTTGGTCAATGAAGGGTCACGAGAAATTTTCAATATTTTAATAAAATCATAAAATTCTAAGCTATAATAATGACATTCAATTACAGTGATTTGAAACACTATGTTGATATAATATCTAAGTACATCAAACATTTTAAATGAAGTGTGAACTGTAATAAATGGCAAGCAAGGCTGCAATGTACTCAAGCACCCGATAACTTGAATAAACCTTCACGGATACTTACTTGCACTGTTTGACTATGCAATTGGTGACAAAAGCGCAAAATTAGATTTGTATTATGCTAACGACAAAAGTAAATTAGCTGAATGAAGCATGTCTTTTCTTTGATATTTGATTAAATACTGTGACATAATGACAACTTGCTTCTGTAGGTTTCAGCCACAGACTGTATGCATACATTGATAATGAATAACTTCAGCATTAGTTCCTAATTCATTCTCAAATATGCCATGCTACACTGTAATCAGCAATAGAATCGCCAATTTGCCAGTTGATCATATTTGCCATGCACAGCAAACTTATCTTTAAGCAGACAGACTTTTAGTAAAAAAAAAAGGAAGCAGACCCAGCTTACTGATTGTCTGGTCTCAAAAAAGTGTTACGCAATCTCAATTGCAAAAAGTATACTATATATGCTTTATGTAATTTTAGTGTGTGGGAGTAATAAGTGGCGCTTGAAGTTCCTGTTTGTCACCCAAATGAACTCCCAACTGAACTGACTACTGCCTATCAAATAATATACGTAAAAAATAAAGCAGAGCTATCAAATCACTTCGAGATTGACTACAAAACTGTCTTTATTTATTTATTCCTCAAATTCTAAAACGTTTAACTAGCCTTTAATACACAACAGGAGCTACAAACATATCTTTCCAACTCCCCTTAAAAATGGTGTATTATAAGTATTACATAACATACAGTTAAGGCGGAAAGTTTTATAATAGACTTGCGTTTAGTATCATAATAAGGAAAATAGCATTCCCCTAAACATCATTGCCGTTGTTTCGTTCCGAGTGAACACAATTTGCACACCGAAACGCAAGTGGTGATGGATTGTTGGTCAAAAAATCTGCATAATCATCATTAAGATGAGATAGGAAAGCAGTGCGACAATGAATCACTTAATCGTTTTCGGTCCTGGTCCTATGCCACCACCACCATATCACAAACAAAAACTATTTTGACACGCCCAGACCATATCATCATCATACCTGTATTCAATCGCGTATTATTCTTTTGTATGCAAAAAAAGTTACAAAGGTAAATAACTGAACACTGAACTATGGCTGATTTATGTGGCATCTCCAATTTAGTATATTACATAAATAACCCTAATGATAATGATATTCATGTATGAAGCTCTGCTTATTTGTTTATAGATGATCCCCTATTATTTCTCGACAATAAATAAGCTTTCGACAAAAAATATGCTTTGATTTCATTTGCCTCCAGTCAGACTTTTAGATGGCAATAATGTTATTGCCCCCATCAATCCCTGTCGAAACGTATTTGTTCAATATTCAATACAGTACAGTGCCAGCAATAGCAATTGCAAAACAATGAATTCCCAACGCGTTGGAACAATGCAATTTCAGATGCTTTATTAAAACCTTGCCCTTTTCCATGAACGCAACGATATTTTGACACTATGAAGAATATACTGCTGGAAATAATTGATCCTTGATTTATTACAATTTAAAATGTTAAAATAGAATTTGAGATTGTTTCATTTTAGCAACTATCCACCTTTGTCAAATATGATGAAAATTGCAGACCCAAAAGGAAAACGTATAACAGAAGTTCTTAATTATTAATCGCAAATATTATTTGTACCGTCCTTCACAGTGAGGAGCTATGTATCTAAACGATAACCATATTATCTCCGACTAGCTTCTTACTATTAGTTCATTAATATTGGTCCTGGAACTAGTGATGAAAACAAGTATTTGAGGCAATCCTGCACCCAATACAAATGAAGTGCGGTCTTTTATGTACATATGCATGCACTGTTTAGTTGCATTGAATTTCATTACATCAATTTCGCAACTGGAAACCATGTCGAACTCCGTCAGCAGCATAAGTGACCCAAAATCTCAAGATACAAAAGAACGATCAGGATGTGCCACGAGGCTGTGGTTGTATTCTTGTAAGTATTACTACAAGTTGAGCATAATTGACCGTGAAAACATCGTGGTTCCTTCAATTCGCAACTTCATTCATTTTCATTGTTCAAGCGATGATATGCAAGTGAATGGCACTAGGTCTCAACACTTGAATCTCCGGCTTTATTCCACGCTTCTTTGATTTCGATTGCGAAACTGAATTGTAAAAGATCTAAATTACTACGAGAGTATAGTCCATCCGTGACCAACAAGACGAGGGAATAGGTAATACTGATACTTTGCGTAACGGGTATTGGGTACTCCATCTGAATACATACGTTTGACTTTTCTGATAAGAAGGATAAAAAATTTGAGGTTGAGGTGTAAACGTCATTTTTGCATTCATTCATATTGGAAATTCTTTGAAACCTGATTTAATTTGTCTTTTGTAAATGAAAGAATAAACATACCATGCATGCACTATTTGAAATTATATAAAACTCAATGAAGCACTAAATATCCAACTGGCTTATCTGGTTATGAATAGAATAAAAACGGTAGCTTTAGTTTATATTGATCTGTCCTGGCTCAACATCTTATTTGATAGTTATTTTAGATCATAAATTTAAAGATAACAATATTGTAAAAGTTGTTGAATGCCGGTATCTTGCAAGGCTTGTTTGAATTCAATTTTTTTTTAAATTCAGACTTGAACTACCTGATATTTACTTGATACATTGATTTAAGATTAAGTAATGAATGATTTTATTCAATTTTACACATTACCTGTAGAACTGACCAGTATGGAGGAGTTTACATATTTGATATTTTAATATTGGGTTAAATTAGTGTAAACGAGTCAATTACAAAATACTAAAAATATGGTATATCCATAAGATATGCATACATATGAAAGAGATCTTTTAAACCATATCAAAGAGTTAACTACCCCCTTAAATAAAATACACAATAATAAAATCGAGAGCTGCACAGTTGATAGTGAATAATTAGCGTTCTTCAATACATAGTTAACTATTATATTGATCGAAATTGATGGTTGGTATCCAAAACGCAATTAAATCCATGTTTGTATTTGCGTTTGACTCTTTTGGTGCTACATATATAATTAAGAGTAATTCAACCAGTAGTTTATTAACTGTTGAATTATTAGATGACCGTAATAATACTGACATTCAATACAATTCATGTGTCCCTCATGCAGAAATTTGTGTTGTGTTTGGTTAATCTATATCTAATTGATAATTTATGACATAATTTGTAATAATAAGAGATATGACAATAACTTACTTTGTTCTCATGTCATGAGAGTTCCATGAGTAGTGCTGAAATTGTGTTGCTATCATCCACAGACAGGAGAAGATTGATAAGTATTAAAATTTGAAGCCCGTATTTATTTGTGCAATTATATTAAATACGGTTAATTCCTAGTCCTCCGTGTAAATTACACTTTACAAGTTAACAGTGTATACTTGTATGTTTATTTAGTCATGATTGTTACACACACAAATTATTTTATTATTGGCATGAATTTAGTCTTTGCCGGAAATAATTTAATAAATAAATTGGTTGGTTCGAATAATCTGTAACTTGATCTGATACACCTACCACTTTATAAATGATACAAAATGTGTTTTACACGAACAGTTTATTTAACAGAATGCACAGCACAAACGAGATGAATTTTGTAACAAAATCGCAAAACTTAAGTCATAAGTACCACAATTAATTAATGAATTAAAATAATTTCATACAAATCCTGGAACTACAGTTCTCAAAATGTTTGGTTGGTTTTATGAATAATTCTTTGTCCCAGTTATTGTTTCACAACATGATCATTCAATTTTTCCAACCCGATTTTCCCAAGGTCGTTAAATTCCTCTACTTAAATCTTACAACAGAAGATCTTGTGATTGTTTTTTTTACAATCTTATTTGGAATAGCACCGTTTTATGATTTTGATTTACTATCCACCCAGTCTAATTTTTGTCTTATTTTGTTACTGATGGAATTGGACTGGGCTGCATGTATTGCAAATTGATCAAGTTTGCGAATAATTTCTTAACCCTTTCTTTCTTTCCGTGATTTCTTATTTCTTTGTGGAGGCGAGAATCGACCACTCTCGTGTCAACTTGACTGCAGTGCAGTCCACACCAGACTAAAGCGACGGCGCATTGATAGAAATGCTTTACTTTACAAGAGTTTGCAACCACCACATGCACATTCACACTGCCATGCAACTACTGCCAACCTCGTATAATGATATCCTCAACATAACAGACACCACTTTACTTCTCTTTATTACACAAGCTAAATTCAGATGGAAACCTTTCACCCACTTTATTCAGCCTTCGTTTTATAAGAGCATGAGAGAGAAGGAGATGATCTTTTGGAATGGATGGAAGATAGCAAACTTCTTCTGGTAGTATGATCGGAAGGAGAACGAGGCGTTTTGTATGCAATTGTCATCTTCAGCGTATATGATGTTATCATGCAAACTTATCTTTCTTACAGGAGTGGAATTAGAGTCAGATTATAGTAATAAAAGAATAAATATTTATCTATATAAAACTGTTTAAGACAATTACATGAAGTAGCCAATCCGATATGTATCATATTGGTGTGCATTATATAACCTTTGCATAGTCGGTGTCGTTGATCATTTTAATTCAATTACACGTATGTATATAATGCCCGGAAAGCTAAAACTAGTCAAATTTTATATTGGGGTCCATAACCGGGCGTCATGCAGTAATGACGGCATTGACCACATCCAATTTAGTAATGCTTTGATAGTTTCATAATGACAAAAACATTCCAACACAATTATATAAGTTAAAGTTGTTGTTCTGCTATTATAGAGGGAATTCAATTCATTTGTGCATTTATTTATTTAGACCTTAGATAATCTAGTGGCAAAAAACCGGTATTATTAGGATTTCGTTTTACGTGAGGGTGTTTTACAACAGGTCTCGTCATATTTAAGTATTTTTCCTCGTTCTCGTACCGTTTCGAGTTTTGAGCATGTATATATATGGACACGACTTTCAAGAAAATGTCTCATAAAATCACACTACAATTCTGTATGAAGTCAATGCGGTTCCATAAATATTTAGATTTATATTAGATTATAATCATACAAGGTCTGCGCTGTTTAAAAAGCCTTTATCTAAATATAGTTAATTGACTTGGAGAAGTTTGGGTGGAAGGACGTGACCTGTTTCATGTTGCTTTGTTATACTTAAATGAAGTTGAACATCAAAATCATGCACTCATCCTAATTTACACTTAAGTTTGGAATGTGCAATATACTTAATGTGAATTTGAGTAATGGGTGGAATGTGGTATTATAAAATTTCTTTAGTCGACATATTCGTCAAAACAAACCAAGTTTTCGGTTTTGTAACAATTTTGTAAATACCGTACGCCTAGAAAACTCATAAACTAGAATAATTAGGCAAACAATGAACTTGCAACTTCTATTAATTTTTATATGAAACATATCATAAAAACGTCAACACAATTTAGGAATCAAAAATCATATATAACTTCATGAATGTAAGGAATACAGTGACTAGATTTAGGAATTCTGAAGTTCTTGGGTAGCTCATTTTCCCAGTATCCAATGCAAATAAAGTCAACCTATAAATTCCCAAAATTATGGATATTAAAATAATTTTTAAAATTCATTTGATGAAATATAGCTTTCCATAAAGCTTTGTAATAACTGACTTCCAAATAGGTAGATGCAGGTTTTACATCTACAGGAACACATCCCTTGTCCAATTTCTTGCTCCAAGATTCACAGCAGTTAAAATGGAATCCACAGCAGTTCCCATTGCTATTTGGAAGGGGGCTAAAGGCGCTTGCAAATGATGGAAGGAATCTCTGGATGAAGGTGAAAAAATGCTGGTCTACGTGGACTTGGCTATTAAACTCTTCCGCTAAATGCTTCATATACCACAAACTAACCAGTTTGTCAGCACCTTAAAATTAAGATCTGAATATTAATTCTCAACAGTATGTGATGCACAAAGCGTTTCCTTTCTAGGACTCACCAGACGTCACAATTTTAAAATGCTTTCGTTTTGACAATAAAGCATTTCTAATATTCTCAAGAACCGCTGAGAAAGATGCGGTGAGGTCGAAACCTGATAAGGCTACAATTCTTGGCGATGGAGGAGGACTTGAGGACGAGATGAATTTGTTATACGAAGATTCCCTTCGAGGCATACACTCGTCAAGATGGAAGTCTTTAAAGATTTTAGGAAACCCTTTGAGTGATTTGTTGACGCCAAGAGCACCCCCATTTATGATATCTTCGACAATATAGGTCCCCAAATGCGTACATCTATCATTGGGTTGACCAATCTTTTTGATTTCAAACTCGAACCTGAAATTTGATAAAGGTAATATTGTACTTATTTATTTATTTATTTATATAAATGACGAATTGAATTGGCACTTTACATTTGACTCACAAGTCCATGTCGTAAAAAAGTCACACTCAGAGATTTACAATTGGTTACGGTTTGTGTGACCATTGAGATAGGAATATCGACAGTGGATCCTTGTTTGAGAACGACAATCCTGCCCATGTCCTTTAATTTACTGAGGAGAAAGTGACTTTGGAATGTTTCATTCCATGGAGCTTCGTAAAAAAGCACTCCAAACATCAACTCACTGACATACAACTTCCAACAGGTTGTGATTCTTAGACAGCTGAAAAAGTTGCTATTTTTCATGTCTGAGAAAATACCTGGAATTAATTAAAATGTATTGGTTAATTCAAAAATTCAGATAGTCAATTAATCACACTCGATCATATGAATATGACCTAGGACTCGATGATTCCAATAAAAAACACAATTTCTTCAAATATAGAAAAATAGACTTACTTGCAGAAGCTTGTGTGAGGAAAAAGACACTATGGTCATTTACATCAGGCAATGTCTCTGGCTCAAAGGAGTCAATAATGACATCCGGAATCGATTCCACTGCGTCAATGTCGATACTAGAAATGTCCATTTCAGAGTCGTCTCCAATTTCAACCTCAAGTTGACACTCGGGTTGCAAATCAATCACCATTCTGATTTCTTTTTGGTTTCCTTCCATGTTCTTTTGCTTTTGATGCTAACAAGTTAACCAAAAACCCTTGAAATCGGATTCAGAGGATAAAACGTGTTTTATTCGGCTTATTGAATGAAAAGCGTGGATTGACTGATAACACAATTATTAATATTCCAATTTAATCGCTCTCTCTTTCTGTCTGTGTATGTATGTATGTATATCTATGTATGCAATTGAATAACAGTGAACTTTGTGTGTTGACTGATAAACAGTGTCAAGTGAGCTGTGCGAGTGAACTGACTAACTGGTAACGTTATCTCCAACGTCAACAATGAAATGAAGTTAACAATTAGCTAAACTGTTGTGGATTAGCTAAACACATTACATAAACTGTAATGGAATAGTAGAAATAATAATAGAATTGACTATTATTCGTGCCCAATGGCAACGCTGCATTCATTC
>JAQFZJ010001351.1:0-11025 GCA_034695645.1 Folsomia fimetaria
CATACACACATTTAATAAAAATGCGCTTCCTGAATACTATTGACGAATAAATGAAATCAGATAATTAAATTTTATTTAATTTGTAGTCAGAGTCAGTCAATGGTCCCAATTATGAGGTGAAGCAAATAAGTAACTTATTTGCTTTATTTACTGCAACAAGTTTACAAGTTTACTTAAAAGAGCAAGTTTTTACTGCATGTGCAATAAACTCAAAACCACACTGCATTTAACACCTACTGCATCAAAAACGATTAATTCTATACGTATAGAGTGAGGTCTCCTGGTTCTGCTGAGGATTATCTTTATCTTTATCGCTCTGGTTGAAACTGAAGCTGAAAGTCTGAGGCGGAAAGTGATGATGTGTTACAGTGGGTAAATTATTATTCGAAATGCAGGGACCCGGAAGTAAATTACTTTGGCAGTGGGAAAGAAATTCTAATTTTGTCCTCAGGATTTCACACAGTTCACATTTCTTCTCGGATTCGGAGCTTGACCCAGAGGTAAACAGTCGTTCTATGGTGTCCACACTACATTCTAGGTCTAGAGGGGATGTTTTCACTAGTAGTACAAATACTGACAATAACACTGTTAAATTTATATACATCCTGCCCTTGGTTGGATGATTGTGATTAGTTAAGCCATGCAAATTCAGAAATTCCACCATCTATCTATAAATCTATCCTATCCTTATCTTTCCTACCCTTCAAGATGGATGGATGGATGGTTTGGTTGCAAGTTTGGTTTTGCAAGTGGGTCCTCGTTTCTTTTAAATTCTCTGTTTTCATACATGCGTCAAACACAGACAAACTAGTCTTCACTCTCGTTTCTTGCACTTGCTGAATCCTTTCTCGGTGGTCTTGGTTGGTCTGGTCCTGGTCGGACTTTTATCTATATGTAAGCAGAGCAAAAACGACTGGAAAATCGGACTCCACCGACTCGGGTAGAGTTCCCTCAGTCCGTCCGTCGTTCTTCTACTTCCTTCAGCTTCAACTCTCCCTTAACTTTACTCCAATGAAATGGTTGTGAGTGAAGAAATACCCTCACTTCACTTATCATGTGCCAACTCATGTACCAAACCAACTTCAATAGGAACGAGAACTAACTCCGGCTGTGAACACCTTTTGCATGGTTTCCTTTCCTTTGGCTTTTACTCCCACTCCTACCAACGTACTTTTCCATATAGCGCGTAGCTTGGGGTACGTATGGCCGTAGTTATCATTATCAACCCACTACTAACCAACCAACTCACGAAACGAATAAGAGTGCTATGAACGCCTTGCTGTACCCGATACAAGAAATTCTATCCACATCCATCCAGCGCAGAGGAGCAGCAGCAAAAGAAGAAGAAGACTGTCTCCTACTTTTACTCTCACTCTCACAGAACAGATTTGCTTATTGGCCACCATTGATGGTTAGTTGGATGGAGAAAGTGGTGGTTATTGTGTGGTATGGGATGGTTATGGGATGGCATGCCATGCCATCAATGTGAGTGAGTATTCTTTCTTATATGCAATGCAAGACTTCACGGATGGATCTCACCACTCCTCCCTTGAGAAAATCCATATCATTCATCTGTCTACCACCGCTTTCACCACCAATGTTCCGCCACTCTACTTTCTCCACCGTGTCTCATGCTGCGTGTCTGCTGCTGCTTTTACTTCACCCACAGGACAGGACAGGATGTACGAACGATTGCAGTCAGTCTGTTTGATTTCTTTTCTTTCCTCTCCTCTCCACCCGACATCTCCGGAAACTGTCACGTATTGGATTTTATTACTAAACCAAACCAAACCATGCCAAACCAGTCTTAGACAAAGACGGAGAAAAGCAGGCTTGAGAAGAAGTACAGAGAAGAGTGCGAGGTAATACAAGACTCTCAGGAAATCCCTAATCCATTCTTGAATCTGGATGATGATCGTTGGTTGTGATGGCTGGTTGGTTGGATGATAGTGATGAGGATTGAGTATGGATGGAGGATGAGTAGAAGCGATGATGATGATGGTGATGAAGCGATAAAACAATGTTCCACCTTGTTCAGTTGCTCGTTCTCATTCTCATATCCTCTCATCATTCTCGATGAGAATGAGATGTGGGAGTTTGTTGGATTTTGGATTGAGTGGAAAAGTGGGAAGGGAAAGAGGACATAAGATATGGCTGGCATGGCATGGAGTAAAGGATGGATTCGATGGATGGATGGGTTATGAGGATGATACCAAAAATAACCTCATTTCACTCCCAAATAGTGTGTACATTTCGCACACTAAGTGGAATGGAACCAAGTCCCAAAGCACTTGAGGAGAGGAAGCAAGCAAACACAGGATCAAAGGGTTTTTAATGCCCCGTAGTCACGAACGAACCAAACCAAAACTAAGATAAAAAGGAAGGAAGGAGGCAAGAACTTGGTTGAAGTGGTTAGATCCGTGCCTGTCTGGTGCTTCTGAGGATGGTTGGATAATATCTCACTCAACTCATGCAAAATGAAACCGAAATTACTCCGAATCTTGCAAAGTGATGGGATGGGATGCTTGAAAATTGAGCTTTTCAGAAATTAAACAACTTGCACAATTATCGTCAACGATTGCAATTTTAATTCACAACAACAACAGCACTAATAGTTAAACTTTGATCTAAATCCGTATAATTAGCCATAAGTAAATGTGTAACAGAGTAATAATACTGTTGAAAAAGAGATTGACTAACTTCTCTTGTTCTATGAAGTAATAATTTATTATTTATTTTTGTAGCAGTAATTTTATTATAGATTTTAGTATATAGAATTTTAAGAGCTGTATTGTATGGCAACATGAGGGTTACAACACTTGAATTAAGGGTACAATTTAAAATCAGCGTTTTATTTTATTTTATATTATGTCATGTCTGTTCCTTCCTGGTTCTTACATACCTTCATTTAGCCCACGCCACATCACACGTCATCATACGTACGCACTTATTATAACAATTAAGTAACAAGTTAAAGAAGAAAGCCCTAAGGAAGCATCATACAATACAAGAACCAATCAATCAATCAATAGAATCAATCACCAAATCATTTATCATCATCAATTATTCATTTCATTCATCTTCATATAATCACCGTCATCATCGACACATGCAACTTCACAGTTTCTTTCATTACATTACATTTCGTTTCACGCACTCATTTCATAGCACCACTCAATTACACTTCGTCACAATCATACAGGTCACAATCAATTATTCTAATCACTAACCATGGTTTTGTTTTTAGGGTTTTTCTTGAGGGGGTTTCATAAGGGATGAGTGATTCCTTATTAATTTTTTAAGAATAGATGGTGATGACTTCCCGTCCTCCACCACGTACCATAAGAGTTCGGTCTAGGCCTTCGGTTAACACTTCCAGAAATTCCATATCTACAAAAAAGGAGAGGAAAAAAGCAATCTGTGAGTATAGTGTTTTTAAGAGGTTCATTTAAATGCATAAAAGTAAAAAGTAAGGTGGTTTGTGAGGGAGAATGAAGGAGTTTAATTTAATTTGGGAGAAAATTTATTCCTTCTCGAGAGCAAATCGCCCACTTTCACTTACAGTTGGCCTCGTACTCTGGAGCAGTACTTTTAGGGGGTGAGGGCAGATTTATGATGACCAATTTAGCGTCGTGAGACTTTGTAACGATTACTTCATTCAGCTTCCTGCAAGGTTTTCAAGAATAAGATAAAATAATAGTTAGATAAGATACGGGTCGAGACAAGACTTGAATTTAAATTTTCCTGCTTGTTTGTGCTTTCTCCAAACTTTTTTGCTTAAAAATTTGTATAATATTAAATAAAAAGGTCGCGCAAACGCGAAAGGAAGTGGTAAGCATCTGAATGACGTCTATAATTTAAAACTTCAAACTTATTTGTAAATTTTTATAAAGTCTATCATAACGGAATAGGGCTCAGAGCCAAGCAATTCTCATCCATAAATATTGCAAATGTATGCAACTTTCACCCAAGAATTATTTGAGTCACACAGTTACGTAATGGCGATTATGACATTCAATTACGACGAGTGTGGAATTAGATTGCTCAGTAAGATGAGAGAAAGCAGAAAAAGAAAAAAATGTAATTTATTTTTCATATAATCTTACAAAGCCGTATGCATCCGTCTCACATTGTCCTCGTCCCTAACACATGAAGCAAATGGAAAATCCAATTATTACCCAGGGAGAAAGTGTAGCAAAGTTTAGACTCAAGGTAAAATAATTGTCTCACGGTTTAATATCCAAGAGTTTTTTCATGTTATTTTTTGTTGGAGTAGTTTTCTCCGACTCTCGTCTACTTTCTTCCCCTCCGCCACCATCTTCCTCTCCGTCTGCGTCCGCCGCCTCGATGCCGCCACTGCCTTCGTCTTCCTCAATCTCTGGAACATTGTCCATGTCTGTGAAGTAGTGGCCAATTTCAAGAGCCAAGCACAATTATGTATGAATGAATGAATGAATTACGGAGATGGGAAGAGAACAGGAAAGGAAAGGTACAGAGTTGGTTTGGTTGGGTTTATAAAGTAAATTTCATTACCATTATTGCCAACGTTGAATCTAACTTTGTTTTTCTCGTTGCTTGAATCTGCCCCACTTTCACTCTGGCCACCAACCATTTCCTGAACTAATGGCAACTTTTCTTGTACACTTGGCTCAATTAGAGTTTCAACCTATATTTGCGGAAAAATATACAAAACAGAGAGTGTATAAGAAGAGAGTAGAAGGAATTCTATTGAGCAAGCATAAATGTCTGGTCTCTCTCAACCAGAGAAAAGAGAAATGTGTACAAACGAATGAATAGTAAAATAAAAGTGGTTTGGTTTGGTTACCATTGATCTCCTTCTTTTTTTGGTTAGGTTTAGTTCTTTGAGCTAAATATAAAGGAGAAAGTGGGTGAATTTCATTTTCGTTTCATTCCACTTGACGGTCCCGTGTCTGGACAAATTTACAAAGTTTTTATAGTATCTGCTTCTGTCTCCTCGACTTACCATCTGGTTAGGCTGTTCCATCAGCAAAGTCCTTTCATATGTGTAGGCTGAAATGTCGCTGTTCATCTGGGGACATAAAAATAGTCATCCAGGCGTCAGTAAGTGTACATACAGTTTCATACAACTGTCCAGACTTTGGCTCTGGAAAAGATATCTACAAAAGGAAAAATGAACCTCACCATTTCAACCACTTCAACCTCAGCGTCAATTCGTAACGCGTAGAGAAAGCTTTTGAGATCTTTTTTCATCTGAATCGAGCTGAAACACAATGTAATGAAATATAAATATAAATAAATAAATATAAAATATATAATATGAAATATAAATATAATATATACTTACTTGTCTTCCATTTGAGCCACTGTAAAAATTCGCATTTTACAACCCTTCCAAGTTCGGTGTTGTTTGAGAAGAAAGGGTAACAGCATTAGCATGCCTCCATCGTGGACCACCCACCTATAAAACCATATCACCCAGTTGTTCAACCCATTAACTTGTGTAATGTAACTATAAACTATGTTATGCTTTTGCAGTTACTCTAAATTTATTTTATGATGGTGAATGAAACCCTGCCCTACTCCGTCCATATCTATATATGCCCAAGGACTTTCTTATACTTACCAAACATCAATATTTCCAGACACTCGATCCTGTAGAATATGTGGTAAAGTTTAAGTATGATACCAACATTGATAAAAATAAACCAGACCTGAGAGTCTGGAAAGAATTGAGTTCCTTTCGGGACTAGAAGGGCCATTTTAGCAGCATTACATTTACGGATGATTCTTTATCATTCAATTTTATCCTATTCACTGCTACCTTAATGTATGCCGTAGCGTCAATTTTTATCCTTTTTACCCATCTGATTCCCAGCTCAATGGGTGCAACTAACGGTTGATTAGAACCAACTTGAATTGCATGTTAAATTTCTTTATTCAAGATATTTGAATCAATGAAATCGGTTGTTTGGTATGGTATGGTTCGATCGAACCGATGTGTTCTTCTCCTCACGGCCCTTCTAAAGGAGTCCCTTTCCCAATTTCCCCCAACTCACAATCACATATACATATAGTACAGCCGTGATTTTTATGTTGCACATATAAATCAAACTTTATGTTATACTTCATTACATAATTGCAATTTCGCAAGTACGTATAACCGCTAGGGATACCACAATGTGGTGCATATCAATGAGAATTCATAAAATAAATACATTTGCACGAACAAACAAGGTTTGCATTAGGATGGTGGGCAAGCGAACAAAATCTATCCCGTTATAGCATGTATTAAAAACTGGGTTCATGAGCCCTAACAGACACTGCCAATAAATTCAATAATAATGATGAAGACTTTCGAAGATATCAAAGCGATCCATCCACACTCTCATCGTCAGCTGCAATAGTCCTTCATCCCTTTCGTAATAAAAGAGAAAATGAGAAGATCCTCCTCAGATCTGGGCTCGCATCTCGACTTTGATTCAGACTTGGTTTCCTTTCTTCTTTACTGTTTTGGAAGGACTCATAAAAGCAAAGAAAATATTATGGAATTGGATTTAAAGAAATAGGAAGTGCGGTGGAAATATAATTTCTTATTGTCAATCTTGCACTAAATTCGGGCCTTGAGTTACTTCTTTCCCTTCGGCTTTAGTCCACCGAGGATTATCTGCGAACCCTGCTGTTCTCTGCCACATGTAACCAACTCTTCCTAGAGAACACGGTGTGGTGGTCCTGTGACTCCTTTAATAATAATATTAAGCCCCCACAGTCATTGTAGCTTGTTCTACCAAGATTTCTTTAATTCCGCCGTGTCCCAGGCTTTTCGCTTCCAAATAAATGAAATAAATAGGCTCAATAGATTGCTGTGGGTTTAGTTACTAAATATTACATTTTCTACATCGCCGAGCGTAATTTATTTTCCACTTTAAATGCAGAATAAATCACATTGGATGACACCACATGTTGTATCTTGAAGTCATAATGTGTCACTTTTGTCAAATATATGCATCTTAATTAAAATGAGAGATGGAGCATATGTAAGAATCCTTAGTAGTTTCTGGAATCAATACAGCAGATTTAGTAAGCAGACCGAGTTTATGTCCTACTATTGAAATCATGGTAAAGGGATGGTATCATTCGCCTTTCTCGTATATTACAGAATACGACCATATTACAGAAATAAAACTTTGGAAATAAAGTAAAAGATTGGATTAATACTTCCAGTCAAGAAGCAATATCGCTAACTATTGATGTGTGTGATCACTTGGGCGCAACATTTTTAATACTTTCTTCTTGCTCAATTCCAGCCAAGCCACTCGAATTAAATTTGTCCACTTTCTCCATTCTAAAAGTAAGTTTGCTGTTCTGCTGGTGGCTGGCTCAGGCTGGCTGGTCTGTGCCTGTGTCGGAAATAGTAGCATAGAACGCTACAAGAATCGAATTTCATTTTCTCGTACACATGATGAGTTTCATTTCCTTTTCCTGCAGATGTGTATAATAGGTGAGGATATTTTCTATGTGCGGGGGGACATTATTGGCTGTGGCTAGTCAAGGTGGAGGACTTAGCTAGGAGATGATGAAAGAACCCACATAACTCTCATCCACATTCACATGGCATTCTTTAAGAAAACAACTTCATTCTTCAAAACCAGCTCCAATAACCAACTTCTGCTTTTGAAATATTTTATTGAGTTTCTTTCAGCAGCCCTCGAATCAAGAATTGGAATGCACTAAAATTGGTGATTTCGTGAGTGGCTGAACAAACTTGGACTTTCAAATCCAAACAGAGTTGCAGTCAATAGTGCTACTTACTTACACAACCACTTACTTTCTCCATGTGACGTTTTCACTGCTGCACCTAACACAATTAGACATATATACATGGATATGGGCTATAAGAAGAAAAGGAGGCAAGGTGGTGTTTGGGCATTTATGGAGATGTGAATACAATGTGAAATGAAATGAAATGAACGCCAAGCCAAAAGGACCAGTCCATTACTGCAAGTCCCTCACCACACTCTCGTCCACTCCCACGTTCTTGTCCATTTCACCAATTATGTTTTCCTATTTGCTATTATATCCACATTCGGCTCAAATAACACCAACGTCAGTGCAACATACCGATGCCACTCATAAATTTAAGTGGGATTACATATATATACTCTTATTTCTAGTATAAGATTACTCCACTTCATCCCTAATCCCTAATCCGTCAGTAAGAAAGGGTAAAGGGTTACCGTTAGCTGGCTTTATACATACTCCTGGCTGGACACTAATGGACCAAACTTGGATCAACTTGTACTTTTTTCTTTTATTTAACACTGCACCAACCTTTTTAGCTAGGAATAAAATGGGTTAAGTCATACCTTCTCAAATTTCCTGCTACAACTTTTGTCTCCGGTTATATTGGAAGACTGATTGGACTAGATGCCATATGAATTGTGGAGCTTTCTCCTTTCCAGTTTTATGCATTTAATATTTCATTTTTGAATTAGAAGAAGAGGGACAGAAGAGAGCGACTCCACTTTCCTTTGTCTTGCCATCCCTTTTATCTTGCGGCCTTATAGAAACAATGACTTGCATTGCATTAGCATAATTCGCCAGCATTTGGGGAAGGATATGTGAGCATTATGACATTCCATTATTAAAATAATTCCGCTCTCTCCTCTAAAATTTTTTCCCTCCTGATTTTATCAAACGTCTCACCCGCACTCATCGTCTGACGTGTACGATAAGCAGCCATTGTTCCTCTCGTTTTTGAACCACACGTCCTTGTCGCAGCCACTCCACCCACAACGCACATCCATCCTGTCCCCTATACACGCCATTTGAATATTCCTTCTTATTCTTAAAGGCCAGCTCCTTTTTTTTATGTAACTCGACAACGACTATGCCTTTGGTTGCCACATTTCCCATTTTTTTCATTTGATAATGGGTAGACATTATTTCAGATAATGGGTATTCACCAGTTCCGATTCAAATGCGGCTGTATTTGCTCAACAACGGAATTAAGCAGGACTGAGAAGGAAGGAAATTTTTGCTGGTTTTAATAGGAGAGCAATGAGTCTTTCTCTTATCGTCCTCGGCTAATGGGAGGAGCAGAACAATGAAGACGATCCTCCGAACTTAATGGCTAATTTCTTAGAGTAGACAATGCAGCCGGTCTGTAGACAAAAGAGCTTCTGGCTAAAAGAAGTAATGAATCTTCCCTCTCTAATGTTGATGATAGCTCATTTAAGCGGCGGCGATTAAGGCTATATATTTATTTCGTCCTTTTATTACTACCACCACAACTGCAGTATCTTTCCAGTTTGTAGCTCGCCCCTATTAGCTCGCTGCGATTACCTCCAATTTGCATTAATAGTCTTTTTTATTCAAAGGCTAGGCCATTATTCCAAACAAAGCTTATCAACCTAATCTGTAAGAGTCCATTAATTTTGTAATTTTGTTCCGGTGTATTAGCTAAGCAGAATGGGAGAGGGCAAACTGCGTAGTTTGAATCTCGGGGCATTCATTCGTAATAAATATTTGTTATCTGGTATGAAGGATAAAGCAGGAGGAGACTTGACAATCATTAATTACTCCAGGATTTATATTCCAGCGGATGTTGTGCAATTGGGGAAACCAAAGACTACAAGGAACTAACGAAGGGAAGTAAAACTTTAGTTGAGACAACAAAAGCTTTTAGTCACTCCGAATAATGGGAAAAACTTTCTGGGAGAAAGTTGGAATGAATCCGAAATCTAGTTAAACTAACTAACACAAAGGAAGAATAATGAGTGCATTATACTGAGGATTTATTTCTCTAATCCCTCAACGTGCGGGAGCTCTTAAGTGAAAAAAGTTACATAAAAACTCTTTCAGATAATACAAATAGCTTGTCTCTAAGTTGCTTTCACTTGACGTCGTCTATTACTGCGCTGTTGAAATTTTTGTTGCCATATAGCCTAACCTCGGTAGAATGAGAATTTTTTTATTTTTTGCAACTAATTACTTCTTGTTGCCATCAATAACCCTTCCTTCCAGAGAGTGTTTTTGGATGTTGAGTATTAAATTATTCACGCAGGGATTCTGGGCATGCTTGATTTCTTTTCGCTCCTTGCTCTGGAATACATGTATAAACGAGATCTCTGTCTGCTAGTTCTGAGAATGGAGCAAAGTTAAATAAGGGTTCGATGGAATAATAAAATGATTCTTTAAAAAAATTAATAATGATGTAAATGAATTCTCCTCCCATTTGGGTCTCACATTCAATTCACAATCAACATTGCCTCTGTTCTCCTCTAAATAACCATCCAAACCAAAGAGCAAAGAAGGAAGGCTGCTGTTTCTCAGAGTATGGAATTGAATGGAGCAGATCAATCTATGAAGGCAGGTTGGAGAGAAATAGGTTTCCCATAATGGATTCGTACTTGTAGACTTTTGTATAATGTGCCAGAGACGCAGTTCCCACTTCTGGGTGCTAAATTCTAAATGAAAACTTACTTCAAACTGAATTATAATGAGAAGGAATAAGAAAAAGAAAGGAAATCAGGAGAAAGTGGGCCAGAATGAAATTGAGAGGAGGTGACGCTCTGGAAATGGTTGGTTAGAAGAAGGGGTCAAAAAAACATACCATCCACAAAAGCAAAAGAGGAGCTCATTAGCATGCAACTCAAGTCACCGAAATCACTTTGATGTTCGAGTCGCTGTAGATTGGGCACTAGAATGCATTGCAGCTCAAACAACATGCTTTAATCGCCTCCGGGGTTTCACTAATTATTATATCAATGAAAGCTCTCTAGTTGTTTCGTATGTTTTAATAGGTTTAATGGTCTTCGTAATAAGGGACTCGCAGCCCAAGCGAGAAAAGTTATGTCCTTTTATGGGGTGATGGACAAGTGAGATGTGATTTGAAGATGTGTATCATTTATTATTTCTTACCAAGAATTCATACTTTTTTTGCTGAATCACGACCCGTCCACTCAAAGGAAAGGAACAATTCTGCATTTTTCTACTTTTGTCTGAATGTTTTGAGAGATTTGGTTCAAACTGAGAAGGTGACCT
>JAQFZJ010001352.1:0-11025 GCA_034695645.1 Folsomia fimetaria
GATGCTTCATTACAAGGTACAAATTGAAAGTCTTGCCATTCATGTTCTAGATGATAGTCCAAATTTGGTAGTCCATAATGATTATTTGGTTGAAAATAGTTCATGTGTGGCAATTGCCAATCACAACAGTTGTAGGGATTTTGTTGAAATCTTGGACTGTTGTTGCATTCAAGCTCAGCATTATTTCTTAAAGACCTACTTCGAACTACCCTGGGTTTTCTTACTATTTTGATGAGTGTACCAACAATCTTTTGGCCATCAAAATCTATACGACTGAAAGCCTCCAATGCCGTGCTTGCAGCTTTGTGAGTCCTGAATTGGACTAGAAATCCATATTTCCTCCGCTGGATTTCACACACTTGATGTTGAGATATAGCATCACAAACTGACCAAACCTTCTTTGCGTCCATTAAATTTGGGATGTTCCACAAGCTTAGATACTTCAACTATAAAAGTAAATACAAAAATTATGAATTTGAAGAAGTTACTTAGAGGAGTTATCGAGAAATTGCGTGGATATCAATAGCTTACATTCACATCAGACTGCGCCCACTCCACAAAGTAATGCAAGCCCCAAAGTTGAACCTTTCCTGATAAAAAGGAAGCTCGAGCAATAGCCGCATCACTGTATCACATAGAATGGCGAGGTGATACAAAATGATCAAAGTAAGAAATTAAAATTAGTGAATACCTATGACTCTTATAGCTGACGAAACAAAACCGTCTGCTTAGTATATCCTGTGCACCGTTGTATGGAAATGCAACTACTACCACGTCTGTAACACCATTTGAAGCCCGGAATATCTCCTCCTTTACTTCTTCGTTGCTCTTCTCACAGTATCTTCCAAGTGGAATGTACAGACGGCATTTATCGATGGATTTCGAAACTTTAATTGCAGCTCCTATAAATAAAGAAAAAAACATTACAAATCCACATTTAAATATTGACATGCCATGTGATTTCATCAATATTATTTTAGTCAAGAAGCTAATTGATGTCAACTGAGCACACACCATAGAATTATATTATGCACACACATACCTTCTCGAATGATAAGCCCATTCAATTCTGTCACCGCTCTCTCTGCGTCATCCTTCTGGAAGTACCGCACATAACAGTACCCTCGAATTGTCCCACTGAAATTCATCATCATCCGCATTTGGTAAATTGGACCCATGTTTCGGAAGATTGGATAGATATCAATTTCTGAGCAATCCCTTTGCAGCTTGCACACAAACACTTCCGTTCCTAAACATGTCACAATAAAAGTACAAAATTGTGATGTTTACATACTTTTCCATTAACACAGATTATCTAAAAATGTACTCAGTCACATAGACTGACTAACCTACCTGGGGGTGGTTCCATTGAATTTTCATCCTCAATTGAGGGACCGAAAAGACGCTGTCCATTATTTTGGGTCAATTTCATCTTTACATTATTGGCGAAACTCTCGATTTCTTCCGATAATTTCTTCATCCGCTTTTTCACGGAAACCAGAGTATTTGGGTTTTCACCGGAAATGTCTCTCACTGCCGTTTTTTCCATCTTTGTATCCTTATCTTAATTTAGCTATTAAAATCTAATCTACGCGAATCACAAAACAATGAACTGAATATGTCTGTCCTGCAGATTTGAGAGAAAAAGAAAATTGTCTCACATGGACAAGCTTACTTGAAGAAGAACAAACTAAGAATGACTGGAATCCCTTGCTGGCGACTGAATAAGTGTGGATAGGTCGAGTCCGAATTACTGGCAACGTCAGAATACAATAATGCATTGAGGAGGCAGGCGACGCAATGTCTCCATTGTCGGCTTTTGCTATTGAGTGGACCAAGTCGGTTGCCGGCTTGGCTTGTGCTCGCAGGTAGGACTGTGAGGCTGCAAACTACCACTGCAAACTACCACTCGGAATTGAAGATTATGTTAAATTCGAGATAATAGTTCCTGAAATGGAGCTTGCCACTAATCAACACGCTGTGAAGAAGTTGTTGTTCTGCGTTTTCCATTTACCAATGTTGGATTACCATTATCTAAAATAATGAAAATGACCTATCCATAATCGAAAAATATTTGTCAAGTCCAGGTCACAACTATTATTATTGTTATTATCTAAACAAGGACATCCCCCGGATTGACTTGATCATCAAATTTTGATGTTGATGCAAGAGAATAGTATATGAACAGAAAGCTGCATAGTATTCGAATTTGTATGTCAAAGGCCAAAGCAAGAAGTAAAAAAGAAAAGCGGTATGCATGTGAGTTGGCTTCAACTAGTGCATAAGATGTAATAGTACTAAAAAATATTTATCAATGATTGTTGATTTGAAACCTTATTATGCATCTTATCAGGTTATAATAAACCTTGTTATGCATCGGATCGGTTGTAATAATTATTATCACATAATCCTTCTGATATTTTTTCACTTTCAGGGGTGTATTATGCCAAATTAAAAAAAAATATCTATTAAAAATACAATATTATGCATGTAATACTGATATACAGAGCATTAGCACTGAACGTTGGCAAGTAAAGTGAAAGTAGCAGAAGCGGACACGACTGTGCAGTGCCTGTCTCATTCCATCCTTCTCATAGATATTTTCTTTCGTGCACTCTTTGCATCAAACTCTTCTTCTGCTCAAATCTGAATTGAATCAAAATATTCATTCAGTTTGCAACTGGGAACTGTGTCACAATTATTGGGATTCATTTTTTTTATGAATAATTAATTCTGAAAATAATTATCCGTTTATTTTATGAAATTGTCCTATTATGTGTCTCGTACAGAGAGGTGGTCGTCTTGTTTAAATTAACTGATTTGTCCTGATCGATCATCTGTTGACAATCCGTGCAGTGAATATCATGTCCACAATAAAATTTGAAATTCTGCATTATCTAGCTCTAAAATTGATTGAGTAGATTATCAGTGGTTTAAACTTTAAACAAGTAGTCACTAACATGCCTCGGAGAAAGAGGGGTAGGAGTAGTAGTACAGGCGAGCCTAAAAATGGAATAAAATCGAAATTTGTAAGTTCTTTCGTTTTTTAGCTGTTTGTTTCATTGCTAAATATTGTATACATTTTATTTGGCTATACTTTTAGAAATCAGGATCACTGGAGGAAGGCGATGATAGACCATCGTCACGTACTTCGGGTACCTCGTCCAAATCATCTAATAAGAATGCTCCTTGTGTTGAAGAAGGCAAACTGAACAAGATTAGAGAATCTCAAAAGTGGAGTAAACGAAAGGTAAGTTCAATATTCATATTGAATTGTATTTGAAATCTTGATTAGCGTACAAATTCCTCTATTTGCTATTTTCAGACCAGGGCGAACATGACGGAAGCTGAGTTGGATTTAGAGCGTGAAAAAAACAGAATCCGAACATTTAATGTAACCAACTTATAATTTTCTTCGTGAACTAAATGAATCATTTTATTTTACTTGAATTTCTAGAAAAGACATAACATGTCCGAAGAAGAACGGTTGGAATTCAGGAGGAAACAAGCTGAAGCTAAGAGATTGCGTAGAAGACAAGTAAATTTAATTCCATCAATTTAGCTAGTACTGAAAACGTATAGTCAAGAACTGAGGTTGAGGTTATAATCGTGTTATATCATCATTTTATTTAAGATCTGTGAAACAAGTGGTTCGAAGCAAGAGGAACTTCGGGAAGCTGAGAGATTGAGGATGCAGCAAGTAAGTTGCAGAACATCGTCTTTAATTACTAGTACTTCATGAAATGAAAAGTATTTATTATCTATTTTATTTTCATGATTTTCAGAGAAGAGCAAACTTGACTGAAGCAGAGATGCAGATGAATCGGGAAAAAAATAGGACTCGAGTATTAAATACAGTTCATTAAAGTTTAAAATTTGTGTGCAATCAATTACATTATTAATTTTTATAGAGAAGAAACAATGTACTCGAACACGAACAACTTCTGAGTATGCTGAAAGTGGCAGAAGCAAAGAAATTGCAGAGGAAACTAGTAAGTTTTATATTGGATATAAATTTAAGACGAGATTAAGGAATAATACTCTGTGATTATATTCGAATATAATTACTAATTACGATAATTGTAGACTGATAACGAACCCTACTCTGAAAGGAACAATGATGGAGTAGATGCTGTATCTGGTGAAACGTGCGGGGAAAGACGCCGTCGTCTTCAAAGAGAGCGAACGGCACAAAAAAGATGTGACCAGGGACCAGAATTAATTGAGAACAGAGCAAAAGAAACGGGTCAAATTAGAATTATGGATGGCGTTGACAGAATAATAATCACTCGGGAAGAGAAGATTATGAGAGCCGAGGTTAACCGCTGGAAATATCCAAGGGGTCCAACCCCAGAGTTAGAGCCAGAAGTGGAGGATGACTTGGCCTGGAAAGACCTTCTATTGTTTGAAGTGAAACTGGAATTTAAGGATGAGAGAAATAGACTTTGTGAAGAAGCACTTGAAATTGAACTGGGGCCGAATATTCCTGAGCAACGATCATCATTGCTTGATTCTTACTCAAATTCGGCAGGAATTCCAGGTAATATTAAAATAATGATGACGGTAAACTTGGAAGACGATAATGTACATTGTTCTATACATATTTATAAATCAGATTTGTTTTTTGTACCCTATAGGAGGAATGGTAACTACAACACATCATGAAGCTTCAGCTATTTCAGTTTCAAATCCATCCGTTGAATCCACTGCACAGGAAAATGAAATCGTGCGAAAACGCTGGAAAAGCGTTCTTAATCAACATGATAAGGATGATGATATGGAACCAATTGATCCATTTAATCACGTACAAATTAAAATTGAAGCAGATGATTCGGAAGAGGATAAATCTTTGGAAACTGAAAGATGTGAAGATGACATCCCAGATTGGATCGCACGTGTGCTTACTGAAGAACAGGGAAATCAGGATAGTGGTGAGAGCACTGGTAATCTGTGGGATCTTTCCCAAGTTCTAATCCAATCAAGTTCTAGTCCAATCAAAAATAAGCGAGTTCAACACTGGCAACATCAGAAATTTAAAGAACAGCAGCAACATGAGGCAATTCTTAAAATGTTTTGGCAAAAACGGGAGCAGTGGATTCGGAAAAAGCCACAAGATGAAGATAAACGGATACTGGTTGACCAACAAAGGACTACCCTTAAACAAAAGATCAGAACTGACAAACAGTCAGGGATTCTAAAAGTCATCCTAGAGCTAACCCATAAACGTGATGTTTTCAGCCAAGAATCACCAACTACTAGGGAATCTAGAATCAACCTATATTATACGTCTGTAGCGGCCAATTTGTGTGCAATTAGAGAACAGAATGCCAAACTTAAGCAGATGACGGATGCTCAGAAAGAGGAACAACGAAAACAGAAACTTGTGATAGCAACCAATCTAACAAAAGAAGAATCCAAAGCTTTCATTGCAGCGCAAGAAAGAATTCGGTTAAGAATGAAGAAGGCAGAATATGAACTCTATCTTGATCTTTTGAGAGCAACAGGAATTTCGGTTCCAATTTCAACTCGGAAGCCACGACAAACAACATCAGACAGTGCTACCCAACCCCATGCTCGTGATGCGTTAGGTGGAGTTGGTATAGATAGTTTTGAGCATGCTTTTCGAATTGAGAATTATTTTGCTTCAATTGATTACTGGTTCAACATTAGAGCAAATCGAAATCGTACTCGTACCGAAGTTCTATCTTACCGTAATATGCTAGCGGCATTATTATCAACCAGGAGAAAAAGAATTTTGCCTGCAAGTGCAAGTAATGCTCAGTGTGAAACAGATACTCAGGTCATGTCTCCGCAATATGAATGGGTTTCCCTTCCACAGTCCGAATCTCTGCAAGATATGAAAAGATTCAAAGATTTCATTGTCAAATATGGTGATTCTGTTTATGCGCATCTGGAGTATAAAAGATTTTACAAGTTTAGAAAGGAGCCAGTTGCTTCAAAACCAAGAAAAACCCTTCCTTTGGATCAATTTAGGGCAAGAAAAAACGAGCGTGCTAGACTTAGTTACATGCGTAAGAAACAAGGCCTTGCCCTCGTAAATGAAAAAAGAAGTAAGAAGAAAATTGGGGAAAATCAGAAAAAGTCTTCTGTAGTACCTTCCAACGTGGCTACTTCAAGTAACAATAATGATTATAGCAGAGACGGATACACAGATTCTGGTGCGGGATATGATGGAGACAGCAACGATGTTCCACTCGATTCATACGAGATTGACTCGGTGATAAGAAACGATATTGTATGATAATATATTATGTATTGCTTAGATCTCCATATTCAAATCTGTCTGACTAACAAAAATTCATGTTGTATTTCAGCTGAATTTGGGTGCTAATTCTGGAAACAATCAACAAGTATTCTCGCAACAGCAGTTTTCGATTTGCCACTCCCTTGCAATGCAGGCGCAAGGAAGTATTCAAATGCCATATGAAAATTCATATAGTTCTCAATCGCAAGCTTCGACGTATCAATCTTTGCACCCAATTCAGCACTGCAATCAACAGATTGGACATCTTAATCTTGTTGACCAATTTGTTGGTCACATGAATACAAATTTCAACTCTCAAATGCAGTGGAATCAGAATTCACAGAGAAGCTCTAATGTACTAAATTAACTATATATGGCTATATTAATCTCTAAAACTTGTTTTATGCACCACAGGCTCAAATTGATCATCTTCCACACTCAGAATTTGCAACAATTGACCAACAATCATTTGGATGGAACTGCAATTCTCCCAACAAGAGATCGCACCGATCCAGTAGCTATGCACAGAATACAGTTAATCCACATCATACACTTATTGCATCCCAGAATGACGGTATTGCTACGTCTTCGATCGGAGAAGTACAAACTCACAGTCTTGCGAATCGATTTAATGCTCCTTCTTCTAAGAAAAAAACGCAAGGAAGGCCAAAGGGTTCAAAAAATGGTGCCAAGTCGTCATCATCGAAACAGTCAACTAAAAAGGCGTCTACAAAGAAATCTGTTCCTAGAGTAGGACCCGACCTATGGGGCAATTCCAAAAAGAAAAAACGTGATAAAAACGCTCCCCGAGAAAAGCCAAGTAGAGTCATTCCTGAAATTCAGTGCCCATTCGAGCGAAATCCAACACAAATTCGGGATTCAATGCTAGTTGAAAATTTAATAAATCTGTTGCCAAAGTGTCCATTTTGTGACGAAGTGGTCGACAGTGACACCGTATTGCAGGCCCATATTAAACAAGAACATCCCAATTCTATCCATTCACCGGAGTCAGAAACAATTGTATCTTCGATCGACTTGTCTATAAAGAAACGAAAAAGAACGTCGTGGCAAATCCAACCATTATCTAAAGTTTCTTGTGATATTTGTACTACACAGGTGAAAGGGCCACATCGATTAGTTGAACACATTTTTAAAAGTCATTTTGAACCAAAGAAACAGTATAAATGTCCATTCTGTAATGGAAAACCTTTACGGGTGAGTAATAGAATATTTATTAACAATGCCAAACTATTCTTTTATTCAATCTTGCATTGTGAATGTGAATCTCATAGTCCATGGTGACTCTACATAATGTTATATACTTGTATTATTTATTTTAGTGTGGAACTCACCGGTATTACAATAACTCGTTAAGGGCTCACATTAAAAGAGCACATGCTAACGAAGCCCAGACTTCGGTGACTACTTATTTTTAAAATTCCCAATAACAAATTATAGTTTTAATTATTGTCTTTCTGATTATTGTATACTATAGTGGATCATGGGAATTCATAAACTCAAGTCAATCCAAGGGAAGGAGAAATTTTGGTGTCTTACTTGCGAGAAATATTTCAATTTGTTTGAAGATCTTTATGAACATTTCAAGGAAACTCACGCTAAAATCCGATATTGCTGTGTTGCCTGCGGCATCTATTTAAGAAGACAAGATATGTGGGCCGATCATGTCAAACTTTTCCATCCCGACGTGAGCTCATATGTTCATCGTTTTTTGATAAAAGACTCGCGTGTACACTGAGATTTTCTTTTTCTTTAGAAACCGATCCGTACCGTTACAACTCATGTTGAAGTGGATAAACAAGATTTATTCCGTTGTGCAGAATGTGCCTCTGAATTTTCAGCTCAATCATTTCTCGATGAACATATTGCTCAAGGGCATAAGCTTATCGAGGAGTCTGGAAAAGATGACAAGACCAGGAGTGACTTTATTTGCCAAGCATGTGATAAAACTTTTCGCTCCGAGGAAAGGATGAAATCTCATTTTGCAACATGTGAAATAAGAGGACTTGTAAGTTAATTGTATGGAAACTGCAGACAGCAGTTCACAAATTGGTTCATTAGACAGTATATATCATTCAATCTCCCTTCATAGGTGCAGGAGGATTCTATTTATTTCAGTGAGCCTTACAAATGCGAACTCTGTAAACGATCCTTCATAAGTTTATACTCCCTGAGATTGCATTGCATTCATAACCACCAATTGTACAAATACTTAAAAACTGTAAAGGACAAAGTAAGTATTCGAGTTGTAATTCCTGTTCGTTATATTTCACTAAATTCACACATTTCATTTCGTTATGTTTTTTAGAGCTTAGAATCCAAACAACCACAAAAATCGACGGTCAAGCAACGGGCTTCGTCAACTGTTGAAATAGCATGCTCCGTATGCAAAACCACCGGCCACAATCTGCACAAAACTCATACGTATTTTGATAAATTAGTGAAACGTTATTGTGCCGTATGCGATAAGTTATTTTCCTCAAAGACTGTCCTTCCACCACACAATCAAGCTGCACATGGAATTGTCCCTGAACAAATGCAAGATCCTGCTCCATCCGGTCGACCTAATCTTCCTCCTGGTGCCAACCCAAATGACTGGGCCAAGTGTCACTGTGGGCTTTCATTCACCACTGAAGAATTTCACAAACAACACGTTTTATTTGAGCGAGACCCAAACATCAAAAAATGTGTTCCATGGTATGTGTAAATTGTTCCTTGTAAAAAGTTTAGATTTTTCTTAATTAATTTTTAATTTAATTTCAATGTATACTTTATAGCAACAAAACATTTTACAACTACTGTGGCTACTGGGATCACATGCATGATTTCCACAAGATGCCCAAAAACACCAAAATGACAACGCCGGGTGTGGAATTTCCTTTGCGGAAGAGAGAACTTGTTCAAGAAGATTATGATAAATTATCTTCAAGCACAACATTGCAAACGGCGTCAGGGGAAATGACAATATTCTCGTGCAAGGTGTGTTTGAAGAACTTCAAAACACAGGAATTTCTTCGCTCTCACATTTCGGAGATTCACAAAGACGATGCATTTACTCGAGTGCTCTGTACAAAGTGCAACGTAACGTTTGCTACAAAGAGAAATCTCGAGAAACACGATAAGGTAAAAAAAATAAAGTAAAGGGGTAATCTTATTGCAAGTTTAATATTAAAAACAGAAAATTTGGGGTTGATCAACGACCAGCTCCTGTTCAGTATACGAGTCACAAATGAGCAAGTTAAATTTACATCAAATATGGATGTAGCTATTTGTGCCAAATCGTTTGCATTATGGTGAAATGTATTAATTAAATCCTTGTTTTTTCTTTATGACCAGTTTCATCATCGTGAAAATTTATTGCGATATCTATGTCCAAAATGCGGAGCGCTTCTAACCAGAACTGATCATCTACGAGTGCATATGAGAACGTTACATCCTGGTGAAGCTTATTCCATGAGTGATGTGAAGGTACCATTTTAGACAAATCATACGTGAACCAAGTTATTATCAGTGGCATTAATAAAGATTACAATTCTGTTTGTAGGCTGTACCATTTCAGCAAGCGATGCAAACATTGAAGCATTTCATTTGCAAAATATGTTCAAACGATTTTTCGACAGAAGTTGGATTGAAATCGCACATGACGACTAAACATTTTTCTTTCCACTATTCAACATTTTGTGAATTTTGTGGGTTGCAAATGAATCCGAAAGTGATCAAATCCCATGTAGAAATACATCACCCAGATAAGGTTCGTTTCTCTTTTTGGTTCCTTTTACACATATATATTTTGTACTTACTTTATCTGACTTTCTCCAGGTATCTGAGGAAGATAAAGTTCGTATAAAAAAATCTCATCAACTCAGCCTTTCGGAAATTGTAGAAATGGTCCAAGCGATTTACGAGAAATTTGACATTAAGAGTTTTGGACGCAAAAATGTGAAAACCCGAAAAAAGAGAAAAAGCGGCAAATCTTTAGTTACGGCTTCTGATAATACCAAGGATTCGTCGAAGAAAAGCAAGTCGAAAAATTATCACACGGATTCATCTTCAGATGACGAATCAAGTTTTAGTGAGACGGAAGAAGATGAAGTTTCATTCTCTGAAGATGAAGATGTTTCGAATTCATTGTCATCTTCTGGTGAAGAAACCAGGAGTAAAGTTAAAGAATCCAAGCAATCCAAAATAAGAACTTCAACACGAAGTAAACGGTCCACTTGGAAAGACCTAAATATTGGTTTGGATGTTGATTCTGACGATTCACAATCAGATACAGCTGTAAAGTCAAAATCCAAACGAACTAAACCAGATTATGATTCTGCTGGGTCCGATGATGATTATGAGCAGAATAATAATGCTCGCCACTCGAAAAGTAAATGCACATCAAAGCTCAGAGGTGCTACTGGCAATCGTAAACTAAAACCATTAAAGAAAACTCGTGTTACACAACAAAATAAGCCAAAGGAGGACGATGTCATGTCTCCATATTTTGACCTGGATTTGGTCAAAGACGAAATTGAAGATGTCGAAGAGATGGATGTGGATGATATCAATCTATTCAACTTGAATGGTTTGTTGGAACCTGTCAACGCGAATGAATGTAATCAAGTTCCAGTGAAGTCGGAGAACGACGCCCAAGATACATTCTATGCTTCTGGAATGTGATTCTTTTTCTAAAATTCATCATGGATCTTAATCAATTGAAATAATTTTCATTTTTACACTTTAAAAATATTTATTAA